>JAYJLV010000046.1:18658766-18677602 GCA_036873485.1 Torymus texanus
AAACAGAGTAATCGTGACAAGAATTCACTTTACTATGCTGTTTAGTTAATTTTACCGAATGCTTTTTTCTCGGTGTAGAAATTTTAGCAATCAATTTTTCCGGTGATTATTCTTATAATTAAAGTCGGTAAGAGACCGATTATAATAACTTAATTATTTGTAATAAGTTTATTCATTGTAACCCTTTAAGTAAATATATTTAGTTTTAAGTGTAATCACATCTTCAGTACTAAGTAATTGTAGAAAAAAATATTAAAATACCGTTCTTCTTTCACATGTCAATGACAAATTAAGTAGCCTCCTTTCGTGTTTCTTTGCTTCTGTAAAGCCTTTTTCTAAATTACTATACTGATTTACTTTTACTTTGACTTCTTTGTGTGCTTCTACAATTAATGGAATACTAAAAACATCGAAAAAGTTTTATTATTGAAATAATAATGCATCCCAACCTATATTAACAATTTTTCGTCATCTCATCGAAATGAAATAATAAATATTTCTTATAAGCTAAATTAACATACTGATAGTGCTACACATACAAATAAATATCCATAAAATTCAGCCATTATCATTCCATAAATCCACAAATATCGCGATCCCAGCATCATTTCTTTGCTCTCGTGCGCGCGTCTGGTAGCACCTAGTAATATGTACGTGTGCGCGAATAAACGGCTTCGCGCTATTAAGGGCTCGATGCTTGGAAAGGCATTAATTTCAGGGCGCGCGTAACTTTTCCTGTAACAATTTGCATTCTCCCTTACCCACGCGCTGGTGAAGTTGCGCTCTAAGGGAAATTAAAAACGTCCGATCGTAAAAAGGAAAAGAGCTGAAATATGACTAGTCCCGGACTTTGCATTATAATCGGCCGCGAAGTCGCTTTCCTCCCTATTCACGTCTCTGCCGCGCGATCTAATCGATTCTCTCTCTCTCTCTTTCTCTCTTTCGTTTCTTTCAAAGGGTTAATGACCTCTTTTATAATAATACGACTCAGAATGCGCTCGTTGATAGAGAAGATATTATTTCGAAACGAGCAGTTTTCATTATATTATTTTGAAGTGTATATTTTATTATTGTATAATTATACTATATTTTTAACTACGAAATAACTTACTTAATAATAATATTATTAGGAAGGAATAAGTGTTTTGCTCCTCTTTGACGTGAAACTTCTACAATCCGGGTAAAATTACACTAATAGTCGCCATCGACTATATGCGCGCCTTTAAGGGGGTGTCATAGTCGTACCGTTACCAACCGAGTAAATATCACTGTTTTATGGCTATATAAATATATCGAATTACGCAAAATCAATAGTGCACTGCACTAATTTTTTAATCATTCTACAATTCTACAAAAGTTTCAAGTCAAAACATCAATTCGTTTTCGCACAAACTTTGAACAAAATTTTGGCCTGCACCTCAGAATTTTTTAACGGAAGGACTGTGACATCCCGTTAATATGATCAAAAGCGTGCTCCTGAGTCAACTGTTTCTTAATTGACAGATTACAGGTTGTCAAAAGCACCTACGAGCGAAACCTCTGAGCCTATCTTAAAGAGATCCGGCGTTCCTCAAAGCTGATGCTCTTACCATCTGTATATGGACTGCTCCTATCATCTGTATACGGAAGATTTCACCATCTACTGCTCTGGTCCTTTTCACGGTCTAGCTAGTAGCGAAAGTGAACGAAGATATCGCCTCTTTCCATCCATATTCGTTACCAAGCTTCAAAGATGCAAGAATGTTGCCTTACGCTTTGACAGAGACGTGAGGAAATACGAACACATCACACTGTTACTCCAAAAATTAAATTTAACTGTACATACATCACCCCTCAGTGGCATTATTCAAGTCAGTACTAGAGGTATCGGCTATGGCTTGTCTTACGTATATCATTTGATTTAAAATAACATACTCATATATAGCCTGTTGATTTGTATAGTATAGATAGCGCCTCACAATAATAGAAACCAAGTTAGAAAACAACGTTCGAAATGTTAATAGTCCGGTGTACAATCAACAGTTGTGTTACTCACTCGTAAGGAGATTTACACCGTGTTACTGCATCTACGAAAGTACTTCCTGAACCAGTTAAAAAAAGTCTCAGCGCGATAGAAACGTGTTTGAATATAGTGTCATGAAGTATATTCCTTCCCTAATGAACAATAGATCTAATGCTCTGCACCGATTTTTTTCCTAGACCAAAGAATTCGGTTATTACAAACTTGATGAAGATCATCCCGTTATAACTGGCGCTCCGGAATGTGTGGATCTGGGAACAAGAAATCGGGAAGTTTAATTCACGAATTTTAGTTTCGCGAAATATCATATTCTCGCGAAAATCTTTGTTCCTGCGAAATATTGTATTCTTGTGAAGTATAAGATTCATACGAATTAATAAATTCAAACAATCAAGAAAAGATAGTTTCAATCGGCAAATTTGATAGAAGACTGGGTACTCACACTACTTGAAGGGAAGATAGTAGAGTTCGAACTGCGCAGCTTCTGAAAAATTATACAGCGATCGATTTTGAAGAATCAACTGTATCAGAAGAGGTGGTTGCCAGGAGGAGGAAGCTCAGAGAAGAGCTTATTACCTCCTACTTAGACGTTAAATTGGCAGGAGGTTTGAAACAAAACGCAGATGAAGAAGAACATCTGCTGCGAGTCGCAAACCTCGACCCTGAAATTTGGGAAAATTTAATCCGGCCAACAGGAGCGCTTTCAAATTTGACGGAGCCAGGAGGCCTTAATCCAAATGGAACCACTTCGGGGGAACAGGCTAACGTCGAGTCCCAGGAAACGAACCAACCGACACAAGAACGCGAAGTGTTTCCTCGCTCTCACTAACAACTCGACCCATTCTCTGACACACAGCCCTGTCTCTAAGGATGGAAAGAGTGCAGTACAGGAAGCAGGAGCCAAGCTTTATCGGCTGGTCCCATCATATCGGAGATACTAAATCCAAGAGTGACCTTCCACCTCCTGAGCGAAAGAGAAACGAAGTGGTAGCTTCAGATTGCAGTCTGAGAATTCACACTTCGGGCCCTCTATGACTCAGGAACCTACATGACGGTTAGGAGTTTCAAACTCGGTCCACTCGGTCAAAAGTTCATGGTGACTAAATCTGACCAAGTGAGACTATAGCAGATGATCGCAAGAACGCACTACTGGGGTATATATGTGATGCTGCATTTTATACAGTAGCAGACCTCAAAAGAGACTTGCGCATAGCCATCATGGCCCAGTTCAACGAAAACTGTCATCTGGGAGTGAACTTTGTACGAGCCTTCAAGAATGTACTAGACTCAGATACAGACAGATTGTATTGCAAGGATGCAAAGGCTTACGTCGGGCTGGAAGTCGCCAGCCTAGACACCAAAGAAACGGTACTAGCTGTCATCGGTTTGACAGATGCCATCGAGAGCTAACGCCGTGAGTTCCAGAAAGGTTAGAGTGTACAATCAGGGTAAAGCACGTCATAGACGTAGGCACTATTTGGCTAATCGAACTGCGCCGCATCCAGTTCTGGATAAAACTCCGGAAGATGCAGCGTCAAGATCGATCCTTGAATAGTGGTTGGTGTAGTCCAGTGATCATGGCGCGCAGACTTAGACAAGCTGCGCTTTTGCATAGATTTCTGGAAGGTTATTTTAATTATTTTCATAAAATGGTTTGATTGTGGATATCCATAGACGATTTTCGGGCGTTGCATAATAATTAATATTTAATTTGAGAAAGTAATATACTAGTGAATTGGTATCGATTTTTTACAGTTTTGAAGCTTCTTTCACGAAAAAAGAAACATAACTATTCACTCTAATCCTAAAAATGATGTCCTAATAAATTATCTTCACAGATGCTTATCTCTCAAAAAGACTCAGTCGATACCTCAGTTAGAATCTGACTGTTCAACAATATGTATCTTAATTAAATGTCTACTTTAGGTATAAATTTATAAAACTAAATTGTTATTAAAACAAAAGAAAAAAAATTTAGCCAACGCAAAAACTATATATATCTATGTAACGCGTTTGACAAATACAATTAATTAATTATCTTCAATAGCGCTAACTAGCTTAATGAAATATTTATTAGCTCAGTTATTAAATAGAAAAAGGACGTGCGTGTATTTCTGTGTATGTATATCATGTGTCTGTGTTTCTGTGTTTACTATCATTAATATTATATTTTACCTGAAAATTGATATTCAATAGCTGTATAAAACGACAGAGATACGCCGAAAAAGCTTTCAAAATATAGCAAAAAGATAAAATATTCAGATAATTTCATAATTCGAATATCTAGTGGAAAAAAATGCCGATAAAAAAAAAGAGACTCTAAAAATATGGACGGCATTAATGTACCATGCAGCAAACCATTAGGTTATTAAAAGAGTACGAGGCAAGAAAAACATGAAGGGAGAGTAATATAAAAGGGGACGGGAAAAAGGTAAAAGACGAGAAAAAAGACAAAAAGATCAAGGACAATACGGGTAGTAAAAATTAGCCATGAATGTCACTTTACCTTTCGATATCAAAGCGACGACTTCGAATCATCCGTGGGGAGCGTTTGAACTGACGGTTTGCGTTTGAAGGTTATCACAGCGCTGTCTTTACTTAGATAATCGAGAGTGAGCTACTCGTTTGCCAATGTCAAATAAAAGGAAGTTCGCAAAACAAACAAAAAAATATATAAAAAAAAATATGAAATATTACTCTGATATACTTTCAATGATTTATAAGAAATTAATGAAAATACATTTTTTTAAATTTCATAAATTTGAGTATAAGTTCTAATAATGCAATAGCATATTGATCAAATTATCTTTTTCAAACTCGAAGACGTAAATCATGGATGTCACAGAATTGTACATCATACACAACTATAAAAAGAAATTTATTTAAAAATTCAACTTCTTTTCTTAAAATTATTTTAAATAATATATGTATATTTGTTATAAGAAATCTCTTTCCTACCGTAGGTGTAATATATTTCATAATATTCTAAATAAATTCACCTGTTGCATATCTAAACTAAGCGGGAGAAAGTTCTATTCAACCATGTGCCAATTGTCATTCTAAAGTGAAATTTATAGACACACAGAAAGCTCGAATTTACGAAGTGTTTGGAAGTAAATTTCATAACGAGTCGCACAGCCGTCGCCTTTCAATGCTTATTTTACTAATTCGTGCGTAAACCTAAACACACGTACAAGTTCGTTAATTAAACTCTACAAGTAACGCGTTATGTTCAGTCAAAATGGTGAATCTAGATAAAAAATAAAAAATATTTTTAAACAAAATAATATTGAACTTGATAATAAAATTGATTAGCTACTTCATTTTGTAGTTATAATGGGTATAAATTAAATTAAAACGATTAAACCTTCACATTTTTCATTCATCTTTGTGAAAATAACCACGCTTAATCTTTTTTTACGTACGAGAAGAAGACGGGTGAATGAAATGAATAAGTCGCGTAAAAACTATGCGCGACAACCGGGACTTGAACATAATTATAGACCCGCGGGTTCTAATCCCGTACTTTACCAACGGAGGTAATGTCGCGAGGCTTACTAGAAGGTTTCGCGCGCATTTTATTCTTATCGTTATGCTGATGTATCAGAGCTCGGATGTACAGTCGAGCAGCTAAGCCCGTGATACTTTATACTTCGAAATTAAATTATACGAAAAAGATCATTGATTCTCCAGTAATAAAAAAATTGTAACCACCTGAATTAATCAAAAACACAGAACTAACGGGATAGTTAATACGTCCAAGAGAATAGTTAATATAACCAATTTAATATTTATAGTAGCAACGTAAAAATGATGGGTGGTGGATTTGTTCGTTAATCTAATTATCACCTTGATTGAGTGTTTAGTAACCAACCGGTTGTTTAGAATATCAATCTTTTATTTAAGTAAGTCAAAACTTTCCTATATTCAAATAAAAAATTCAGAAAGCAACAATATAATGTGCAGCAGAAGTAAAATGGAAAAAAGATAGAGAAAGGGCGATAGAAGCCAGAAGAGAGAAAGAGAGAGAGAGAGAGAGAGAGAGAGAGAGGGACGAGAGTAAGAGAGGAACAAGGATTATATAAAGGCTCCAAGCGTGAGTTCCATCATTATTTTCCCTGTCCTATGCTTGCCCGCGCGCCATCATTTCTCCCCAACGCATTCTTTTTCCCGTGTCATTTTCCTCGGAGAGAGAGAGAGAGAGAGAGAGAGAGAGAACAGAGAGAAACAGAGAAAGAGAGAGAGAGAGAGCAAGCGCAGAGCTGCCTGCCAGATTTGCCTGCGTCGCTGCGTGCACGCAATACAAATACAGGCGCGCAACAAACAAACAAGCGGAATACAAATCTAGAGTGAAATGAACAATGCCCGGGAGAGTTTACTGCCTTCTAATTGAAACCGAGCCACCCCTTTTCCGACCGGCGTGCTCTCGCTTTTTACCGCGCGTATATATATACTATCGCCCAGCACTCCATTCACCCCCGCGCGTCCATCCCTCCGCAGCCTAATCGTGCCGCACAGATGCGTGCCGCGCCGCGCACACGCTGCGCTCTTTATATATTTTCTCGTTGCGTATACGCGAGTTCGCTCTTTTCCTCTCTTCTCTTGTCCTTTTCTCGCTGTTTTACCTCATTGTCCATTCGGCTGGCTGGCTACTGCTGGAGAGCTTCGGCTAGTTTACCGCTCGCCCGCGCGCGTTGTCTGTGAATGGAGAGCTTTGTTACTCGGAGGGCTCATTAGGAAATTACTTCGATTTGCCCGATTGCTGATCGGTTTGGATTATCAACGTGTGTTCGCGTACTTTAGGAAGTAGCTTTTTAGAACTATGAAGGATTTCCTTACGTAGTTTACAATTTATCATTTTTATATAAGTATACGGGATTACTGTAAGTCAACTTTTAGTAATAAAATCTACATAAATCGAATAGAAAATGAAAAACAACATAAATATCTTGTCAATACAATTAATTAAATTGTACGCACTCACTTATCAAGCCAATACTGCATCTGTCGACTTTAAATTAACATATAGATATATCCGATTTTAGGTAAGCCACAATTATTGAGAAAAGATGAAATTGAGTTTAAATCTACTGAGAAATAAATAAATAAATCAAACTATAAATAATACAAATTTTTCTGGAAAATCTAAAATTTTTATAAAGAAAAGTTAATTTGAAAAAGAGTACAAGTCCACTTTGTTAAATAATAATTTTGCAGTAAGGGATAAAAGGCACAAGTCTACATAATTTAAGGAAAAAAATAATTTACACATATTTTTGTTCTACAGAAAATTCATGTCTTTGTAAAATTTTTTTTGGATTCAAAAAGCTCAAATACATAAAATTTACAATAATTTTAGTATAAGGACACAAGTCACGTGGGCATATGCCCTTTTTCCTAACTCTCATAATATTTTAATTTTTTGTATAGTTACCTATCAGAGAAATGTCAGTATAGTAATTTTACTATAATATATAATGTACTATTAATGTGCGCTTGTTTTTGCTTGGCCAATGTCGTATAAAACATCAACTATCTCGAAAACTTTTTGAAGTTACATTTTCCCTTTTTCCGTATGACCACAGATTTGTAAAACCATTTGTTAGAATTAACAAATTAAATAGTGTAAGGTAACCCTAACTAAATGATATACCAAAGTTAGATTTTTGCTTCAATTGAATAATATTGAGAAAATTTCGACAATTTTATTTCTCTGTCTCGCAAACTGAATTATCGGAAAAAGTCAAAATGGATTACATGAATCTGTATACGCACATAAGGGAGCGATATAGAAAATGATGCATGATACGTGCACGTGAAGGAGGCTATCGATTATAAATGAAGTGAACCGTTCATTGACATTGCGTCTAGGGGTAGTCCGGTGGCACTCCAGTATAGTGTATAATGGATTGTTAGCATCGTGGTAGAAACGAATTTCCCATACGCTCCCTCCAGCTCATTCCCGTCTCCTTTCCACATCGTCTTTATGACAGAAACTTTGATTACCTTATCAATCTTTAGTGCCAAAACTTGGAGCGCTGTTGATTCGACTTTTCAGACGGACCTGTGTGTTCCTCGTTTTGCAGAAGATTCGGTTCTTCAGTCAGATACAAGTTGCAACTTTGAAATTTCGCTCATACTGCATCTTATACCAACGAATTAATATATTCTTTTTTTTTAAACTCTAATATAAAATATCTTAAGTTCGTGAAAAATTATTGGGTATTCAATAAAATGGTATTTTAGTAACAAAAAAAGTATCAATATATAAACAATCAGGCATACAGAAAGAAGGGAAAGTAAATAAATATTTCTGGATGATTGCGTTTAAAAATTTATTTTTTAACGTAATTCACAAAATATTATGACGAATCTACGTATAAAACTTCGGACCTATTTCACAATTTTATTTGAATTATCACGAACGACATTATAAATTTCAATCAAAAACTTTTCCCGTACCACGAAACCCATCTATAATTCTACCTTATCCTTTAGCTTGGCAAGCACATCCTCTCACGCGTCATACACGCACCGCCACCCTGAAAACTTGAATTCTCGAAAAACTTTTGAAAACCATATTCAGACGACACCGCGAGCGCTTTCCAAAGAAAGAGAAAGAGTGAGAGAAACAGCACGTACGCGAACGCAAAATAAAAGGCCAACTGTAAGGGTGGGGGTGCCACGTACCGAAAAAGGCTTCGAGAAATACGATAAGCACTTAGGCAGCCGAACGTATCTATCAAATGTAACCCTTATGTTGCGCCTCCACATGCGGGCAGGCAGTGGTATGCCCCAGGGAGCCAGTCGAGACCGACCGAAAGAGAGAGTGAGAGAGAGAAAGAGGGAGAGGGGCAGACCTCTCCTTGAATTTATACCGCGGGCCTTGCGCGTCTTCCTCTCGCCATTTTCCCGAGCGCGTCTCTCTTCCTCTCTCCTTCTTTATATCGTTCTATCACTTATTCATACAACGCTCTACGCGTGCGCACCCAAAAAAAGTTGCCTTCAAGTGCCCATAAACGTTTAGTTGCGCACGAGCGCATTTCTCTCTCTCTCTCTCTCTCTCTCACTCTCACTCTCTCTTGCTCGTTCTCTCTTTGACCTCACGGTTACTCCTTGCCAGGGGTCGAGGAAAATGGAAGAGAGAGAAAGTAAGATGGAAAGAGAGAGAGAGAGAACTCCAAGATGATGAGAGTGTAGAGCGCACGCGATTGATTAATAACGTGATTCCGCGGGTACCTTTACTTTAATTAAAATAGCACGTAGTTCCTAATGAAACGGAGATGAAAATCCAATTCTGTTGGATATCTTAAACCACTTACTAAAATTTGGTTGATTCATCTAAATGTATGAACTGAGGAATACTGAAGTTTGCTTGTATAAACTACTTTCAGTGACTTGTTAAAATGTAAAAACATCTCATCAAAATCAGAATTATTATAAAATATTTCGCAACTTAGTTGAACTATCCACGGAGTTGAAAAAAAAAAATTATATTAAACAGTTTGGTTTTCGTAGTCAACATGCAGCTATAGAGCAGGTAGATAAACTAACATCTATAATCAGAAATTTGACTAAAAAAAAAAATACTGCACCGCTGCCTTTTTTAATGCCGCTCGAGTTTTTGATAATGTATGACATAAAAGTTTATTAAATAAACTAAACAGATGCCTATCCAATTCCTTTTATAAGTTATTGAAATTATATTCAAAGAACAGAATATTTCAAGTAAAATTAAACTATGCACTAACAGATTTCTGTCTTATGAATGCCGGTATACAGCAAGGTAGTGTTCTGGGTCCAACACTTTGTCTACTTTGTAGCCATTCTAACGACAGACTCATACCCTATTTCTGCCGCTAAACTATAACAAAATTATCTTAATAAAGTCGAAGTACAATAACGTTAAATATTTCGGTACACATCTTGATTGTCGTCTTACATAGACAAATCACATGTAAAGAAAGGTAAACAGCTTAATCTAAAAATACGAAAACTGTATTGGTTATTTTGTAGCAAATCTAAATTAACATTGAGTAATAAAATACTTTTTTACATAAGGATACTTAAGCCTATTTGGACGTACATCATTTAGTTGTGGAGATCTGCATTGAACGCAAATATTAACAACATATTAAAAGATATCAATTGAAAACGCTTAGAAATATAGTAAATGCTCTTCGGTTTATCCCCAATAAGTTAATTAACTAAGATTTGAATATACCAACATTGAAAGAAGAAACAAAAATGTCACACCAAAAATACAAAGACAGACTCTCTAAACACCAAAACGAAATTGTAACCGAACTCCTCATCAAAAACATCATTGTGTTAAGGCTAAAAAAACTACAAAATTCTCTAATGATGTTATAAATACTAATTTAAATGTGAAAGAAGCTTTTGTCTCTACAAAAACAACATGTAAAGTTTCAACTGCCTATCAAAAAGCATTACCTTGTTTTTTTCAACAATTGCATAGGTTGCGCTTAAGGCACGGTGTTCTTGTTTCTCTATTTGAAATATGTTGTTTCAAATATGAGTTCATATTTTTCAGTATCGTTTTATGTGTGTATAAACTTTTGTAGGTCCAGTTAAAATAGATAAAATACTCGAGTAACTCTAACACTACATATACTTTATTTTATTGTTTCCAGCAGTTCCAGATACTACTTGAAAATATTGGTTGCCTTTATTGATGTGTATTATATTTTCATTATATTGAAATACTAACATTAATATTAATAGCTCGCCATGATCTTAAATTAAATGAAATATCGAAACAAAATGTAAAATTTGGAAAAATTTCAGGCGGTCACAATATTTTACGAAAATAATATGACTTCTATGTAACTGTTTATTTATGTAAATAATTAAAAGCTTCTAAATATAATATATAAACAGAATATTTCCATTTATTTTAACTTTTAAAAGTTTCATCTCAACAATGATGCGGCACGTAATTTTATAGTTACATGGTAGTTGAATGTCATTAGGTGATCGTAGGTGAAGTTAAATATCCTTAACTTTTAACATACTCTTATCATAAATGAAATTGAATCCTTCGCACTATAAAAGTTGTTATTGTATAATATTTTTTTTGTTTTATACCAGTAATACAAAGAGAATGAGAGTAACTAATATAAGAATAACTTCAAAGTTGTAAATGCATAAAAATTCTCCTCTTTTTCTTTGCAAACATACACATTCGACATATACATTTGTGTGTATGTATATGTGTATGTGTGTGTGTGTGTGTATATACACACGTGTATTTGAAAAAATAAAAATAAAAATATGTGGAGTTTTACTTTCTATCATTAATGCATTTAATTTTGTATGATAATATTTGTCTGCTTCTTCGAAATACCTTTTTATTAATTCTAATTTATTAGTTTGTATTTCTTCAAGTGAGTTCATATTCCTGTTACCTTGCAACATGACGCCAATGTTTTCTTTTTCTACATCCAGGCTCAAACCATTCTTTGAATCTGAAAAATGAAATGGAATTTAATCATATGTGACTATAAATTACCTTAAACAATGAATCAGAACTCCTATGAGCCGGAAGTTTATCTACTTAAAATAAATCCACATATTTTATATAATTGACCAATTAGAGCATTAATAAAATCACTACTTTCAATTCGAGAGTTATGGGTTGGTTCTTTCATAAATGAAATAAAGTCTCAATGAGAAATTAAAACCTTGTTATGAATCTTGAAAATTATAATCTCTGGAAGATCTGTGAAATTCAAACTGAATTTGTAAATGTATTATAGGAATAATGTGATATATATATATGGAAATCAGAAACTTCATAATGAAACGAAAAACATACTGTGAATAAATTCATTTTGGAAGGAAAAATTCTACAAGTGGATAAATCAAAATTAAAAAATGAAGCTTTAATAAGGTGAATAAATCATTTAGTTAATAACGACTAACTTTTCAAAATATATTTCGAAAGGCTACATGCTCTTTCTATCTTTTTTTTTATTTTATTTTAAAGATGTGAAATAAAATATATGATGAACAAACCATATACAAAAACACCAAACTGAAAAAGATGTAAAAAATTCACCTATCTTTCTCCGCATCCCAGATTTCAATCTATGTGTTTATGAAAACTCCGAGCCAACTTGCGAAGCAACCTCAGAAGACTCTGTTAAAACACATAAAAGCAGCGTGTATTACGCGCTTGGGTCTGATCACAGCGCGTCTTTCACCACTTGCACACCTCGCGGAAAACAAAAAAAGAGGAAACCTAAGACGCGAGCTGAGTACGCGGAAACAAAATCGCTCGCATCCGACATAACCGGCTGATCCCGAATTCCCAGGGGCTGGTCTCAGGGGCAGATATCCCACCTTATGATGATCCTGGTGGCCCCTGAAACTACGACCATAACTCGCTCGCGCGTTTCGTTGTTGCCCCATCTTCTTCTTTCTTTCTAACCTCTGTCCTCTTTTTGCGCCACGCGATTTTATTCGCGCAGCGCATGTGTACACGTATATGGCTCAGGCTTTAATGGTATTGGATATCCAGATCGCAAACCCCGGCGAACAGTCGTTTTTTCTTATTTAGTGCCCCGTGCGTGTGTGACCCGGCTTAGCAGAGAGGAACATACGAGGGGTTGAACTACTGCATTGCGAAAAATGAACAGTAAAAACGGGAGAAAGACGAGAAAACAAAAAGATACGCGAAGCTTAAAATTTTCAACAAAACATAGGGGAAAATCTTTAATGAACCAGACAATTATTACACAAAATAAAAAAATATTATAAAAGATTCTTTAAGGATCTTTTTTATGTGACTATACAGTCGTTTCTCATTCTTATTCCAAAATTAAATGATACCTAAAAATACGATATCTAATGTTAAATAAAGTTTCACTAAAAAAAGTAAATTTGTTATTTCAAAACCATATCACAATTATAATTCAGTGAAAATCCCAATATATTTATACACATTGATTCAATTTCATACCTCTCTATACATGAAACCGTAACCACAAAAATCCTCAAACCACCAGCCCCGGATATTAATAAAGCTCGAACGAACATGATGTGGCTAGCTAATTAAATAAAAAAAAATCAAAATCAATGTTGCACATGCGGCGCTAGTATACCGAAATTTAATATAACACGCATTAAACGAAAATTAAAGTACCAACATTTTCGTCTACTGTCATCGATGAAATTCCCCGTATACCTCGTTGCCAGCACTCTATGGTACGAGCGCTTCATTTTTGTCCAACAAAACGTACCTAATTAAATTTATCTCCAGCGTCAATCTGCTTATCCAATGTTCGTGCGCGGCCTATCTACATCGATCTCTCTCACTCTCTCACTTGCACGCTTTCTCTCTCTCTCTCTCTCTCTCTCTCTCTCTCTCTCACCCTATGCCCTTCTCTGTCGCACGCGCGCAGGCGGGAATATGCCACGTGACAGGGCGAAAATCGGCTGAACCGAGCTGCGCGCGACACGAATATCGAAACATCCGTTTAATATCGCCATGTGCAACGTCGCGCTAGACCACGCGCTTTGGCTTGTATATATATATATAGAATCGGCAGAGAACGGGGGAACGGGACGAAGGGAAGAGGAGAGTATAGTAGACGCACCATGGCAGGGGATGGGGGACTATACACAGTCGGGCAGATTTTAATCCTTGTCGCGAGAGAGGGAGAAAGAGTCTACAGTGTAGCGAGGGGGGGAAGAGAGGAAGCGATGCTGAAGTGACTTGCAAGTCTCTTCAGGCGAGATGCTTAATTCCACCCTCTCCTTCCTCCTCTTCCAGCATCATCACTCCCTGATCTCCTCCTCTCTCTCTCTCTCGTCTTTCTTTCTTCCCCCCGCATCTATCACTCGCCCTTTCTCTCTCTCTCTCACTCTCTCTTGTTCTGCGTCTTTATGCATCTGCGTATATCTCTGCTGATTTCTTCCTCGCCAGCGTGCAATATTGCTCGCGTAGCTGGAAACGCCGCAATTTTCGACAATGCGCAGAGCTCGCGCGGATGCTTTGTTACACAGAGCCCCGGAAGGTCAGAGTTTCGGAATATTTGCAAACGAAAGAGAGAGAGAGAGAGAGAGAGAGGGGCTACATTGCGCTCCGAGATGCTGTATAAAAAGGACGAAAGCCCTCGCGTTTCAGAGAGATACGGAATTTTCGATTTCAAATGTGAATGCTGCTCTGGCGTTGCTCTCTGCTGCGCCGTCTATTAGAGCGTATGAAAGAACGTTGCTAGGTATAACTTTGCAGCTTTCGAAGAAAATATTTCTGATGAAAATGTGTTACCGGCTAAAAATCATGCGGATTGTTTAAATACATTCGCGTACATTTTTGCGTTATAATTTCAGTGTATTGTGCCGATTCGTTCAGAAAAACTCTTTGCTTGCTAATATTGCTATTTCTTTTTTTCAAATATAAAGTAAATTAGACTATTCAATATATATTTTATTAAGACAGCAATTCAATTTAAAAAGAATACAAAGAGTTTTGAAGCGATTCGATTTTACTCCTGTAATCGTTAGACATACGAAACTCATTTTTTTTTTCATTTTGCAATATTTTTCTCAAAAACTAACCAACAGAATGAATTTGAATTCAAATTTTAACAAATTATAGCTATTTATATTCTGCATTATCGTGATTTTTCTCAAAAAAATTTACCGTTTAATTTGGGAGTTATAAGTTTTTAAAAAAAGAAACACGTTTTGGTTAATAACAAAACAAACCGTGATAGCTAGAAATTTTTTATTAGAAAATATAGGTATTTTATTTTTCTTTCGAATGGTACCCATCCGATTAAATCATCTCGATCCTATCATTAATGAAAAGCAAAAATAAATTTTGAGAAAATCGAAAATTCGAAATAAAACAAAAACTCATCGGCCCAATCAAAAAACGGATCTTTGATCTGAAATCACACAAAACCGAGTAGAAGCTGAGATCCAGGCGTACACACACACACACACACATACACATACATACACACACATACATCCATACAGAAATTTTTCAAAAACCATATATTTTGATTCCTAACACCTCGGAAAATAATTATGACATGTTTTTACAACAACTCAAAAAATTACTATCCCAAAACTTCCTTTAGGAGGAAGAAAAAAAAGTTTTATTACTGTTACTCCCATATTTGCAAAACATTTATAAAAAATAAACGTTGGAAACATTTTTTAAAAACAATTTATGGTGGTATATATATATATATAAAAGAATTTGATGAAATACCGCAGTAAAAAGTTTTCCAAAAAATATAAAAGAAAATTAAGCAGTATAGCGCAGACGAGAAAAGAAGAATCAGTTCCTCGGACGCCAACTGCATTCCGCAATCGGAAGCTTCAAAGATTCCCAGACTACATATCTGGCAGCTTTTTGTCTCACTCTCTTCGCGCGTATACGCTGCAGCAAGCTAGGTGCATATGCTCTCGCACACCTCATTCCCGCGTACTCGCGCGTCTTTCGCGAGCAAATGTACGCCGCTGCCGAGACCCTCCTTTCATCTCTCCAGCTCTTATGCACTCGACTCTCTTTTTTCCCCATCTTTCTCGCACTCTTTGACACTGCCACCTAGCCTCTTTACCTCTTTGCTCCTCTCCCCGAGTTTTAAATCTCGACTCTCGTACCTATCGTCGCCGTCTCTCTCTCTTTCTCCCTCACTTTTATCCGTATTCATACTATCCTCGTCCTTCGCGTCGTGTTCATCTTCCATCTTTGTAATTCTCTCGTTGGATGCTGCTGCTGCCGACTCTATACGTAGTTGAAGCTTCGCACGTTTGCAATCGTAGAAGAGCGCGAGAGAAAATATGTAGTAGGGAGGAAGAGCGGCGCAGAAAAGAACGTCGTGATTTTAATACTTTTAACTCTCACGCATTATGATCCGCTTGTTACTTTGGCATTCGTCAAACGCTCCCAACCCTTCCGTGCGCGCCTCCTCTTTTATCCGAAGTAAATTTTTATTGTCGGGAGAACAACAGCTTTGACGGACGAGATCCGAACATGCGACTGTGAGAGTGCTCTTCAGATTTGCTCTTCGTTGAGTGCGTTATGGGAATGAATCTACATTCACGTGAAATTTCAAGGGATAGACAAGTTTCGTTTCAACATGTCAGCCATTTTTATTGATAGTATGTGATTTTATTTTTTGTTCTACAATTTATATTTAATTCCCATTTTTTTAAGAATTGATTGCTACACTTGAATCCAGATTTATTTTTTAATTTAGTACATATTTCTGATATGTACGAATGTACAAGTGAATAATAAATATAAAAAAACTATTAAAGTAACCAACCACAATTATTTAATAATTTGTAAGTAATCCAATTTGAAATCAATATTTAAAAAAAATATCAAATCTGAACTATAGTTTACTCCAAAACAGCATCTTTGAGTAGATTAAAATTAACTTTTACAAGTGAAAAAAAAGGTTTTTTTTAAGAGAGTCGCAAATGTAATTACTCAAACAATTTAATGTTTCATTAATGATATTTCATGGTGAAAAAGTAATAAAAACAGTGGCAGCAGAAATCAACCATTCAAACATGCATCATTGAAATTTAAAAACAAGCCCGTTTTCTCATACCACGGCACACAACTCAAAGCGGCGCTTAATCAAGTTTCCAAATGGATTACATAAAGGAGGCAGTGGCTGTGAGGGCGCTTGGGAAGGGGTTAAGAAGAGCGAAAGAACTCGGTATGGCAAAGGATGCATCCACTTGCCGCGCAGTTGTAGGCTCGTAAGCGCGCGCGCGTAGAGAGAGAGAGAGTGAGAAAGGGAGGCTTCGTTGATTTAATCTCCGGGGGGGTGTCTGTTTGTAGTATTACTACTGCCTTAAGGGACAAATCCAAGACGGCGGATGAACGTCAGTTTCTGCGGCGAGGCGAATTTCACATTCACGGGGCCGACTTAATTCCGCTTCGCGTGCGACGCGTCTTATGCGCCGGCGACTCGCGTGCGGCTTTTCTTCCTAAGCTGTTGTCCCCTGTGAGAGAATGAACGAGCGAGCGACTTGCGCGTCATGCTTAGTTACTTTTTGAGAATCTGCAGATATACTACGGTGGGCTTTATTTGTCGTGATTATGTTGGCTGAATGAAAATTGACTGAGAAATGCCGTATTAAGTTGCAGTGTAATAAAAATTTGTAAGAAATTCGTTTACAAAGTATTTGCTGCTATCGTGTACTTCGTTAAACACTAATTTTTCTAATATAAACAACTGTTATGGTAGTTAAAACTCTATTAACTTTAACAAATTTATCGTTCTTGTTTATAGAGAATCGGAGAGTGTAAACTATTAATTTTTTTTATAAAAATTTTTTATGAAAATTTAAAATTGTCTGCTATGAAAAATAACTTCTACTTTTTTACCTTTCAAAATAAATGGTCAGAAATTTTTTTTCTTATCTCGTAGTTCTATGCTACATTGTGAAAAACGTGTTGATGGGGAGTGACTGTATAATTATGCCATCTTTTCTGGTAAAATGCACTATAATATGTTAATAATAAATATATCAATCTGCATATAACAGCTATAAATTATAGTAAACATAATATTATTAAGCAAGCAATACTTTATTATAAATTTAACTTTACATATCACATAAATTTCACATATTCTATGTGAAAAAATCTAAAAACATATAGTACTTTAACTAAATCCAATATCTATCATTTAGTTATTTATGGATTTTGCTATAAGTATCCTGGAAATTTGTGTATCCTTTAAAATAAAAAAAATTTTCGTAAAACATAAATCCTGTAATATTTCTAAAATGTTGGCAAATTAATCAACATTTTCTTTAAATTGACATCATTACAAAAACGAATACCAAATACGTTAATTTATATAACTAAGCTTTTACAAAAGTAACATCGACTTTAAATCATAAATACCAAATATTTACACACGTATCGATGTGGCTATAAATTCGTTACCACAAAATGAACTCCGCGTATACGTCTATACATAAACGAGAAAGGAAGAGAAAGAGAGGGAGAGAGGGCGAGAGTCGGAGACTCGAATAGTTCAATAGTCACTTTCGAATTTGAATGCTCGGTTATTTACCCTCTCTCGCTTACTCTCGTTCCCTCTCGCTCTAGCGTGGCATACATTCGCGAATCACCGCGACTGACGTCTTCTGTCAACCACGCTCGCGCAAGCGAGCGAGCGAGTGAGTGAGCGAGAACGCGCAGCAAGCTACCAGAGGCGCAAGTGTGTATACGTACACGCTAGAGGGAGAGAGAGAGAGAGAGAGAGAGCGAAGCGGAGAGAGGCGCACAGAACGAAACGGCGGAAGCGCAACCTCCGGCGATAGTGTCCGTCAACGCGACGAGGCGACCGTCCCACCCAACAATGCGCCATTGTTGCCAACTTATTCCATTACAGATAACTCCGTGCTCATTGTTTCTTATCTCTTGCTCTCTCTCTCTTCCTCTCTCTCTCTCTCTCCATTTCGCTTACTCTCTCTCTCTCTCTCTCGTTCCTTCTTTCGCTTGCTAGGCCTATATACCGCTGTATTCCTTGCTTTTTCGTTTCAATCCGCCTCTCTCTCCGTAGTAGCAGTCCATCCTTCTTTTTTTACTTCATCTGCGCGTGCTGTGTATTTGGATTTTTCAGCATGTGTGTCTGCGTGTACGGACGCATGCATTGTTGTTTCGCGCGTGTCCCCCTTTTTTGATTCGAGACTGTTTTCGCGGAGTCGCGATTACGTAATTACGTTAATTACGAGGGTCGCGGCCGCGTTATCCTCTCTGCAGATAACGAGGTCAGGCCTTTTTTCCCAGTCGAAAAACGGA
>JAYJLV010000046.1:18682315-18710025 GCA_036873485.1 Torymus texanus
CTCTCTCTCTCTCTCCCTCTCTCTCTCTCTCTCTCTTTCTCTTTTGTTCCGCGGCAGGATACTTAATTGATCCTGTCTTAAGTTTTATGCCGCCGTAAGACTCTCTCACTCTCTCTTTCCTCTTTACCTCTCTCTCTCTCTCTCTCTCTCTCTCTCTCTCTCCTTCCTTCTCTCCCGAAACGAAGCTCTAAATGCGTTCTTATCGAGACGCAGCGCGCACTTAGGTACAGCGATCGACGGGTTTAAGAGCACAGGGAAAATAATAACTGGTGTATCTGAACTCTCCCCCAAAACTTTTTGCATATCTTTCTTTAATTTTTTTTTCTTTTTAATTACCTTGTAGTACTGGGTAGACTTGGCAAAATTTATGGACGCTCCGCGTGAATTTATTGCTGGATAAAGAGCGAAAAGTTGGTTAATACGAGCGAATCAGTGTCTGTTTTCTGCAGTAGTTGGTTGTCAAATTTCTATTAAACCAAGTGAAACTTATTTATATTAATATTGTAACCGCACAATGCAGCTCTCGCCTTCTATATTATTTACATTAAATTTTCGATTTATCAAAATAATTTATTTGTTAACTTAATTAAATGAATAACAAAATGTAAACAAAATAGAAAATAAGTAAAAAAGTAATTCAAAGTATACCATATATTTTTCAATATAATCTTTGAAAACGTTCATAATAAAATGATCTGAATGTTTTTTCTCAAAAGTAAAATGGGAGATTAATTATTATTCCTCCACTACCAACTTAATAGCGAGACAAGTAACATCGCAACAAGTACACAATTTACGTCACCCTTTTAAAACGGATCTTACATTTTATCGCAAACATCATACCGCACTCACGACATTATGAAGCAGACAAAGCACTCACACGTATCTCCTCCCTGACGTTTTTCTCTGTCAGAATAACATTTGCTTTAGCATGCGAAGGATGGCTGTAAAACGCAAAAAATCTTTGTTTTCAGCATCAAAGCATTATCAAACGCATTTACTTTAGCTTTGACGCGATACAGAAGAAGTCCGCGCCGAAAAAAAAAGATACGCGAAGGAGTGCAGCTTTTACCCCTGACACAAAGTGCGCTTTATACACGTACAAATGGTCCGCGAGATTTCAAAGAAAAATTTTCAAATGAAAGCCTACACACGTACTGACATCAAATCGCTGGCTTTGTACACGTGTAAGTATACATTTCTGTCCTATCCTCGCGTTGGCCTGATAATTTCTAGCTTTTGCTTGCGCCTGATATAAAAATGGAGGGAGTTCTTATACGATGGTTGCAGAAGTTTTCCTCTCCCTCGTTCTCTCCCTTACACACATATACGTACACATAAACAGTCAACGCTTGCTTTTCTGAGAAGGAAGTTTGTATAGTGTGGTTAAGTCGTAAATATTTAATAGAAGTTAGAATTATTTACTTCTGTGAAGCCACGAGTGTAGCGGAGCTTGGATATCGAGATATATTGTACCATAGGGAATATATGAATTCGTACTTTCTTAGTAAAGAAGGTGCTTTATGTAATCCGCATGTATATCTAATGATTGTATATGATTTTAAATGTATGATGGTAGTACTTAAATGTCAACATATATTATGATTTTTGTTTTTAAAAATTCAGTATAACTAACATTGGAATAGGTTTGCAAACTTAAAAATTCTTTACAGTGATTATTTTAAATAAATACGTACTACGTTATAAAAAAAATAGTAATTTAAACGAAAAAAACTTTTTTTGATTAAAAATATGTGTATATCTGTCTGACAGACTCTTTTGCAGAACATGTAAACAATGTACGCCCTTTTTAGGCCGCGTCGTTGAATAGAAATGGAAAAGAAAAATATTTTTTCCACAACTTCTCTTTAGAAGAGTATATACTACAATTGCAAATAGTTGAGACACGGAAATATATAAAATGTAAAAACCTATTATTCTTAAATATGATTTTATATGAAAGAGTAATAGTTGTTCTAAGTTAAAAATTTTAAATAAAAAATTATTTTATCAAAGTATTTTTCAATATTAAAGCAACCAAATAGTTTTAATATTTCCGTAAAACTATACTTTAAAAGACGAATAATGTAAAAACTCTGTTTTCTATAATCGTAACCACTATGTCGACATTTTTTCGAATCATTACAAAAGCTTGCAAATATTAAAAAATAATTGCAAACATATACTAAAAACGAATAATTAATATTCTTCCGAAATTTCAGTTTTTATTATTAAAGTGATACCGCTTAAACGTTACCATTTAAAAATACCCACAGTATTAATAAAAAGAAAGAATATATACCAATCTAACTCATATCGGGATGAAAAATTTTACTTCACATACTCGCATCCCCAACTATATACGTATGCGCATCGACGTCGTCGACAGTGTCGTCTCCCCGGCGTCAAAATGATCGATCCGCGGGTCTTTCTCCTTTCTCTGCGAAACGTCCACACCCTCGCGCGTGTCATTGTTCCCATTCTATATACGTCTCTCTCTCTCTCTCTCTCTCTCTCTCTCTCTCTCTCTCTCTCCTTCTTTCTCTTTGCTTCCTTCCTGTCCTCTCCTCAGGTGCGCGCGCGGCGTCGCTCCCTCCCTCGAGTCGTCCGCGCCCATCTCGCCCCATGAAAGTTGCAGTAGCAGCCGCCGCCTAAGTAAGGAGCGCCGACCTTAAAGAAAGCCTGCCCCGCCTCTTTCTCTCTCCCTCTCTCTCTCTCTCTCTCTCGGGCCTCCTCGTAAATACGCGGAAGGGGAGGAGAGACGGGAAAAATATACGACGGTACGTGCCGGGCCTTTTTTAGAGCCGCTTAGACGCTACTGCCGGCGCCATCGCCGCATATACGTGGAATACACCTGCAGGTCGCATCGCATAGCTAGGGGATGTGGTCAGACATTGGTCAGACGCGGCGAGTGCTAGAAAAGAGAGAGAGAGAGAGAGACAGAGGAGAGAGAGAGAGAGAGTGTCTGTATGTGTGTGTTAGAGGGAACTGAGTTCCACGGTTTTCTTTTTCAGGAAGGGGGTTGGTTTGTTCTTTGATTGCGCGGTCTCTGGCGGTTGCTTTGCAGTCTCGGAAATTGAAGTTTACTTTCAATAAGTCATGTAGAATTTTCATTAACTTACAGGTATAATTAAATGATTACTATAGATTTTCACATCATGAATTTCGATGTACAATATAACCATTATTATGTTCTTTATTATTGTAATATGGCTACGTTTGTATATACTTTTTTAAAGTTTCCATGAAAAATATTAAAACTTTTTCATACTAATGCTGGGCATCCGATAACTTTTCTTTTTTTTGTCCCTGTATAGCCATTTCAGCATTTTCCCTTCGTAATTGCAAAGGAATTTCTCCCCAACTTTTGTGGTTATAGTTTATTTAGTTTCTCGAAACACGATGAAGCTATTGGAAATATTATATTCCAATAACTTTTAACGACCGCTCGTTTTTCTTTTCATGATATTCAATAAATGAAGTCTATCGTAAAAACTTCATTGAGAAGTTACTAAATAAGTGTTTTAGAACGAATATAAGTTATTATAATGATGATAAAGTTATTTTTATAAGTTTTATGAATTTATATATTTTTTTACTTTAACTAAAAAAAAATTTTAAACTAGTTTATGAATAGCGTTTAAATATTAATTGATATAATATGATTGTTTTTTACATTACACCGTGAAAACAATGAAGTCGTCGATAAAATAGGGTCATAAACAAGTTTTTTCTTTTATTTTAATCTTCAACTAAGTGTAGAAAATGCTAAAAATTTAGTAAAAATCTTTCTCACGCTAGTTATACATTTTATATTACAATCGAAACCTTATTTTAAAATTAACAGCCCGCGAATAAAAACAAATATTCCACAACGAGCACTGCAATTCTCACAGGACCGTGCACAGAACAAAACAATCGACAACGAGACATACTCACGAATCGACCAACCGATCCAAATATAAAACGCTCGCGCAAGTACATAGCTGCATCGTGAGCAAAAAAAATAAAATAAAATTCTGCTCACACCCTCTGCTGCTTCCGCACACAAAACATCCTCTCGAGCGAACGCGCGCCCCGCGTATATAGTTCACTGGCTCTGGCCTACTTCATTAACAATTCATGCGCGCCACCGACGCGCCTTATTAACGCGACCGTTCCAACCCGACCACGTCCGACATGCCCGATATCCGACACACACACACACACACACACACACACACACACACACACACACACACACACACACACACACACACACACACACACAATATATATACACAAGTACAGATACATATACACTTGGTCGAGCTTAATTGTTACTCGCGAGCTTAACTGTGTGTATATTGGCTGCGTTCTTATTGTGCCCCGGGGAGAATGGATGTATTCCCTCTCTCTCACCGGTGACATGACGTTTGAAGTGGTTGATGAAACGAAGAGAGTGAGAGAAGCTGGGAGGGTGAGTGAGAGAGAGAGAGAAGACACGCACGTTCACGCCTGATCAATTTTTTAATGCTCTCGTAGTACCGTACGCACGCTATTTCGAGCTTTACGCTCTGTTCGTTTCTTTCTGCGTTGTCGTCGTTCTCGTGTATATATATATACATATACTATGTAGTATGTTTTTTCTCCGGTCGCGCGTTTGGTGCTTCGACTTTTCGGTTTTGTTTCCGCGCTCGCTCGCTCTCTTTATCCCTTTTGTTACGCTTTGCGTTTTGTGTCTGTCTGGTAGCGGCTCCACTGACTACTACGCACGGCTTGTTTTGTCTCGCGACTTTCACTCGCGCGTGGTTTGGGTAAAGAATGATCACGGTTTACGATTCATTGGCCGACGATGATGGGAATCGGGTGCGTGATGCCGATTGATTGTCGTAACGAATGTCTTTCGGCTATTGTTTCTAATGAAGCGATGGTGCGCGTCGTCTGTGCTGTTTAAAAAAAATAAGAAGAAAACAAGTGAGTTATGTGGTGAGAGAATTGATGCGCGTATTATGACAAACGTAATAAGCTAATAATGCTCCGGATTTCTCCTCAAAAGCATTGTTCTTCGAGTAACAAAAGTGAAAAGGCTTCAGAATCGACGATTCATTGTTTGATCAAGTCCCTGCGCTTCTTTATCGATTCTAATTATTGTCTGATTATTGAATTGTACTTGAATAAGAATCTGATTAAAACTTTGATAATTAAAAAGAAAGGAAAAATATACGTATTTATTTAATATCGTGTTAATTTTCCATTTTTTGCGATTTTTATAATATTAGAAGTGTAACTATTTGGGGTTTATTTGACTGATTTGGGTAAATCTGAGATCTTTAGGACGCCAAGTGCGTGTCAAAGCACAACCAACCGATTCGCTAGTAATTCATGGTCTTAAAATAAATTGGATTCTAGGTTTGTGTTGAAAATAAATGAGATTATTTTAATAGTTAATCCAGTTAAATAAATAAATAAATAAATAAAGTATTAGTATAGTATAGTTATTATGATAACGAAATAAATGTAAATATTCAAAAGGTTTTAAATAACATATAATTTCTATTCTTAAAAAACTTTAATTTAGATGAATCTATCAAAAAGTTTTTTATGCATCACATTCTTTCTTACTATTTAGATTATTAATATTTCATAAACTTTTTAATTTTCATATAACTTTTACGGCCTAATCATGATTTTTATGAGTTCTTTCAAGTAAAATGAACTTTAGTCGAAGAATAATATCTAATGTAATGCTTATATAAGTAATTAGCAAATGTTACCTATTATAGATGCAATTCCTATTTTACTTGTTCTATAATGTTAAGTATAGAATATAAAGAAATGTTTATTAGTATTTTTCCATACATTCTCAACAGTATTATCTTTCAAATGACTCATAAGAAATATTCAATTTAGCTATTGTCACGAAAAAAGTCTTCGTTGATATATAACTGTAAAATGAAAGACGTAGAAAATTAATGAAAAATATGCAGTCTGAAAATACAATAGATATTTGAATTCTTACTCGAAATTACGTTTGCACATAATCTTTTACTTTTCTATTTCAATCAATCGCGTGGTTACGTGATCCGGACTTGACACTTACGATATAAAATACCTTAATTTTACTTCCAAACCGATCATATATTATAACGAGAAAACCCGTTGAATTACACTGAACATTAAATTGTAAAATATCGAAAATAAGCTGGTGAAATTAGTTTTTCATACAATGCAGAATCTGACAGTTCAGCAAAATACCGCAAGCATAAACCTTGTAAACCTTTATAAATCTCAATAAAATGAAGTAAATACAAAATATGAAGAACCCCAATAAGGAAATTAAGAAATATTATTCATATATTTCGTTGGCAAAAATCTACAAAAATATACACTTTTTCCTTAAGAAATTAATTTTCGTACCGAAACATAGACAAAAATTCATTCATTTCCTCGCAACCTCGAGCATGAAATTCAGGACTCGATATTCAAAACCCAGCGCAGCGAAATTCATTCGTTCTCTCGGTACTAAAAGCCGAGCACGGCCTCCAAGTAACCGATAAAATAATCGTCGACCCAGCGGTAATTCCTCTCGCGAATCCGCCGACCGCATGATAAATCCCGCGCTCATCATCACTCAAATCACGTAATTACACCCGTTGCCGTATCCTCTTCACCGCACGCAAGTCTTTCGCCGCCAAAAAGGAACAAAAAAAAAACAACCACGACAACAAGCCGCCGTCATTCTAACCAACCAGGAAAGCCTCGCTCACCGCCACTCCCACCTAAAAATCCCATCGTACTCTCGCGTTCTATACGCGCTGCATCAAAAAGTCAAAGGATAAAAAACGAGAATCCACCGCTACTGCAGTGAAGCTTCGGTTTCTCCCTCCTTCTACCGCAAAGTAAAAGAAACTAAAGCTCCGAAAAAAAAGAACGAAGTGCAAGGGGAAAGAGAAGCACCTTCCCGAAAAGCACGAATGGCGAACGTCGGCGGGCGTATCCGCGCCGGCGCTCCGGGACTCGCCTAAGTCACCGCGGTGCAAAAAAAAGGGGTTAGGGAAAAGAAGGGGCAAGAGAGAGAGAGAGAGTGTATATACGCGCACCTGGTAGTGCGCAAGCTACCCACGTACACCTGAGGTTCGAGCGATAGGAGGCGCGGCAGAACGAAGCTCCACCCCCGTAGCGCAAGCTCGCCGCGTCGGCGCGGGTTGCCATTGGTCGCCCGTGCTTCGTATATATGTCGGCGGGTCGACGGGCGCGGCGTGTGTATATAAGCTCCTCGCGGCTCGCGCGGCTCTATTTTATTATTTTAGTTTGTCAGGACCGTCTCTCTCTCTCTCTCCCTCTCTCTTTCTCTTTCGTCGTCTACTTCTCGCTCTCTCACTCTTCGCGTGGCCTGGAGGATTCCGATGCCTTTCCGGCTGCTCCTTCAATTTCCGAGGCTTTTTTTCTGCCTCGAGACGCCGCGCGCGACTTTCTCCACGGCTAAGGTACCGGAGTGCGAGCTTGCACTTCGTCTTACGCCGCGCCGTGCTTCGGCCTTTTTCCTCGTCTTCTTGTTGCGGATCGAGGTTCTCCGGAATTCTCGCTTCTTCGCGAGTGCTCGTACGTGGTCTGCTTCTTTTTCTCCCAGCCTGGCGCGGAATGTTTTCTGCCTGATAGGTTCGGTCTATCTGTACTTGCGCGCAGTTTTGTTTTCGAGTTCCTGCAGCTACGTTACTTTCCATGGTTTTAAATTTGAATAACCTGAAAAAAAGAATGAAAAGTATATGGTCTCAAGTTTCACATTTTCTCGTAAAATTGTATGTTTGCTATTTCGAGCTTTCTTTTTTTTTATAGTTTTCAATTTGCAGAATATTTCTAGTGTGTTTATTTTCAATATAATATATCTAAAAATGAATAAGCCCCTCCTTTTTCGCTTTTTCTCAAATGCAAAAGTTGTTTTATACAGTGAGTTTAGTTTATAAATGATATATTGTTTATAGTCAAATTAATTAACATATTCGTAATACACAACAAAAAGTTGCTCCCTACCAATATTTCTATTATAAATTTAATAATCTGTTCTAGGTTCCTAAAATTTTAGATGATTCTGACGATACGATGTAAATACTTGCCTGACTGAATTCTGTTTTGATCGCATAATTTTTATGCATTAAAAACCCATTCTTTTTTAAAATAATGAAATAGTTTATAAATGTTTAAAGATGTGGGGGTGTTAATTTCTTATATTACATTTATTAAGTATGCTTTCAAGTTATTTAAAAAATAATTCAGTGATCGAGAGATGACAATCTCTCTCTATTGCTATATTCTCAATTTTTTGTTAGCTCAGTTATCATATTATTGGATCCCATATTTTAAAAAAATGAATGACTTTTTTTCAAACAAAAATGTAGCATAAAACTAACTCTATAGAAGTTGTGATAAACAATAAATGAGGAAGTATACAACTTATTTCATTATTCACAGTTTATCCTAGATAAATCGAATTAAATCACTATTTCAATGTATTTTGTTTTTAAAAACAGTGGAATAAGTCAAATTATTTTTAACTAATTTTGAGATTTCTCTCTGTTTTTATTCTATATTCATTTTGAATGAGCAACATTAATCAAATTTAACACATTTTTTCTATTTTTTATATTACAAAACAATTATTAACAGGTAATTTATTAAAAAGAAATATTAGTTCAAAAAAATCCTTCAATTAATCTGATAAATTACTGACTTCTACTGCTACTGATTATACTGATAGATTGCTATACTGACATCTAGCAATTTAAAAATTTTCTATTTCCCTTTGCATATTCAGGTCGAGAAAAAGATAATTAAGATAACATAAAGAACAAAAAATATGCTATTAAGTAAGCGATCATAGCTGAATTTTACGAACCATAAGATAAATATCTGTTAATCAAATAATTAAAAAAAAATTAAAAACTATTTGTATTTTTCGAAATTTACTGCAACATATCGTTTTTATCAAAACTTTAAAATATTAATTAAATTAAGAATAGTGAATTTCATAACAACGATACAGTAAGCGATTGATTATAGTTCATTTTATTATAATTAAACTAGTATAAGTTAACTTTTACCTTATATATAAATAAAACTTTAAGAAATTTTGTATAGTAAACATAATTAGATTTACTACTAATTTATTCAACTGATAGGCAATTATAATAAATAAAATGTCACAGTACAAATTAGCGCAGGACAAAAGAAAGAAAACGAATACAATGTTTTCAATAACACGAAACTAATCGATTGTAATTACCCTACTAAAAACAAAAAAACCGATGACGAACATCAGCAAAAATAAGATATTACATTTTTATCCCGCCAGCTTGAACCAGCCAACAAAAAAATTACGTAAAAAATAATAAAAGGCTGCACCGCAACCACGATTTCAATCGTCGTCGAGCCGTCGCTTCTACCCGCGACTGTATTCCCGAGTGGTGTGCGCACACCTCGACGGTGGCTCGCCACGTGCCTGGAATCGGTTGCGGCGCGACGCCCCTGCTCGGCGATTGCGGACGCGTCGCGCGATTTCGAAACTCATCTCCCCGGACGTGCGTATCCCCGTGACAGGCCGTAAATCGCGAGCGCAGGTGTATGAATGCAGTGCGAGACGCACGACGGGCACGAGCTTAAGAAGTTTTTTCCAAGGAAATCGGAGATTCGTTGCAAGCCACAGAAGAAGATAAGCCGCAAGAAATATAATAACGTGAATAACGCGCGTGTGTACACGGCGGTACCAGTAACATACAAATTATTGAGTCTGTATATATAAAACATACAGGAATAAAATTCTTATTGCAAGCGTGAATCTAGTTGCATATGGGAAATGTTGGATTTAGTATGATATCGGCAGGAAAGTATGTACGAGTACTACATGCGTTTCTATGAAATGTTACGAATATTAAAAATATAATTTGTACATTATAATAGCGGTACTTATTTCATTGGCCTTTTAAAGTAATATTTTTCATTTGATATAATAAACTTTATTTTGGCTAGCGTTATATATATTTAATGGAATAATCATTTGTTTGTATTGCAGTTATTTAATAAAAGAAAATGTTGACAGTGTAATAATTATTTACAGTTAGCTTTTCTTTCACTTATACATTAAGTAAATAAATTTTAGACCGCCGAAAATCGCTCTTTTTGGATTATATAAATACCCCGGAAATATGAAAAAGCTCTCAATGAAAGCCTAAAAATTAACCAAGAAACAAAAGCGACATCCGTTCCTAAGACTAATGATTCTATATTTATTACTTCTGAAAAGAAGTTCGAGTGAATTCAAAGTACAAGAACTCTTTAACTCTCACTAATATTACAAAAGAGTTTTCTTCTTCGAATTTTTCATTGTAACCGCGAGGCTTCGTTATATAACAACAGGAAAGAGGGGCAAAAAAAAGAAACGACTACGCAAAACTTGGAAGAAAGTCACAAATTCGTTCATCTTGACAAAGTACGAGGGACAGCGCTTACTCGTTAAAGCGGCGGGAAGAGGCGAAAAAAAAGCGGAAGAGAAGACGAAGAAGGCGGGAGAAAAAAAGTGGAGACTTGTTTAAAAAGAGATGTAATAGAAAAAAATGAGAGCGAGATGGGAAGATTAGGGCTGCACATTAAGAATAGCAAACGCTCGTCCGCTCGCACCAGCGAGAAGCGCAAGCCGTTTTCGTCCCGCGGGAGAGACGAAGCGAATGCACCAGGTGCAGAGTTAAACCTCGGGCTTAAGCTACGATGATCGAGCCTCTTCCTTCGAGACAAGACGGAGAAAGTGAGACGTAAGACGTAAGTCCGGGTATAGGGGAGTGAAATTTTCTTTTCGCGAGATCCCGATGCCAGGGGGGATACTGCCATCGCTACGGATTTCCTGGCTCGACGATACGTGACCCGGGGAAAAATCGTTCTGCGGCTCAATTATTATTTTTTTTCGCTTTGCACTGTACGCCCTTTCCAGATTTAGTTCTGTGGTATGCATTCAATGTCTACATCATAATGATGAAGAGTCAACATTATATTTGAGTTTTTTATCACTACTTTATATGGTATTTTTATATGAAAATCGTTGTGGACATTGTGTTATACGAAAACGAGTATAAAGTTCAAGATGCTACAGTCTCGAAATCTTCTACACACCAAATATTGAGCGGTTTTTTTGGGCAAACGATTTTCATTTATGCTATAGGAAAGCATTGAAAACATTACCTACAAACCTTAGGTACTAATTTCCAACACATATACCATAATGCAAAATCGAATGAAGTTAACATCGATAGCAACATATTAGGGATTTCAGTAAACAGGAAAGTTATTATCGGTTATTATAGTAGAATTCGTATTCGATGACGGGTAGGGTATAAAAAGGATTAATATCAATTTGAATTTTATGTAGGATTCATTGATTGTAGACGTCATTGAATCTTGATTGTACCTAATAAATTTATTTTTCATTATCAACATATTAATTGTTAAATACGATAAATATTATGAATATGAAATGAAAAATAAAATTAAGCACAATCATAAGAAACGCAGATGGAATAAAATAACTAATAATTAAAGGCTTGACAATATTATTAATCTAAATAAACTTCATCTTCTAAATAACATCAAAATAAACTATATCAAACAAAAAATTATTCATATATATATAAAACCATACTATATCGAAATTAAGTACAAATTTTTTCTTAAAAGAATAGTAAAATACTCATTTGCAAACTGTATATGAAGTATCATCTCCTTAAATGTCAGTGTGAAATTTCAATTATTTTGAGTTGTTCTTTTATAAATATTCTTACAAAATCAATGACCAGAATCCGTGTTCTCATGTAAGTTCCCAGAAAGTCATGGTTTCTCGTTAGACATTATTATTAGGGATAATAACAAAGAACTTAAAAAACACTTTGTTATAGAAATAAAAATTTTTTACTGAATATCAGAAGACATGAATTATTATTCTCACCACCATTGTTTTCCCAGAGGCATATGGCACTCATCACATCGAGTTACCAGCTCGGCGTTGATTTCAGCTCATAGACATCAGGCGCATGCACGAGCTGCGTATATATATAAACTCTATACTCGTTAAGGATCGGCACGGTCGTTATACGCTCGCGCTATCACGATAGCGAGCATAACTGCGTGAGCTCACTTGCGATTGTCTCTGAAATATTCAAAGCAATTCAACTTGCGCGTCTTCGCGCGTGCTTGCAAGTCTGACCTTCGCGTGCTCTTGTATGTATAGGAGGCGGCGGTTGCTCGTCCTTTATTTATGCGCGCGGATCGGACGTTCGCCCGTAGGGTCCGGGTCGCGATTAATTTGCATTAGGTGCCGGCGCAAGTAGACTGAGCGCACCAGGAAATTCGATTTTATCGCGCGACGTGTCACACCAGGTTGTTAGACTGCGCGTGACTAGAAGCAAATGGGAAGGTAAGGATGTACAATAGTTTTATAATTATGAATATTATGTCATTTTTGAAAAATATTCGAAAACCTGTGTATTATTGTTTGCGAATTTAATTAATATTACGTTTATTTCTATAACGCAATGAAAAACTGTTTCAATACAAATTGTTTTTTTCCATAATAGTATTCCTGAACTATAACACAATTCAAGCATGGACAACATTTTCTGGATATTTTTTTTTATAGAATATACAGAAACCTAAAAGAATACATTAAATTTTTTTTTTAACAAATTTCTATAACGATACTATTATTGTACGATATGTTAGAGTTTATTGCGTTTATTAAACCTTTTTGAGGTGATGTGCGACTCCCTCTCCCCTGTCATCCCCGTTACCAACGATTTCAAGATCTCATTTTTCTAATTCAATTTTTAATTCTAAGAAAACATCTCTTTAACAGGTCGTGGTTGTTAACTATAAAACTACGGCGTTCCTAGTAGGAAATTTACCATATTTTCTAGCTATAAGTTCATCAAATAACAGCATTTTTTGCCGAAATCATGAAATAAATGTAATATAAATCATTTAAAAGTTTTACTGTACTTAAAATCAATATTTTATGAAGTTTAAGTTATTTTTTACACAGTTATGAAATAATAAGCAATGTGTGTTCCTAGCCAGAAAATTTTTTTCTAAATTCAAAATTACCTTAAATAAAAGTAAATAGTATACGTTATTTTACAATCATTAGTAATAAAAAAAGAATATTACCTAGAAAGAGAGGTTATATCTAATCCTCTGTCTCACCAGTATCGTTCTTCAACCACGTCTTTAAAAATATAAAAAAATACGGAGAAGACCATAATAGTACTGTTCGACTCTCTAAAAAAGTCGAGTTATGAACATTTTCCAGTATTTTTGAAAAACCCGTTAGAAATAAACCTTACTTGAGACACCAATAAGTAGTAAATCTTCAAATAATGTTTCAAAGAACATAAACTGAAAAAAATTCAATATCTGTATTATTATGGTATTTCAGGTCAGTTTCATGTCTCTTTTTTCCTTTTAATTCAGACCAGTAGTCACGCGCTATATTCAGTCAGGCATAACATTTTTAAATAATAACATAATTTCACATCTATAACAAAAAAATTTCCTACCGAATATACATATATATGTTACCTATTTTATATTTTTAACCAATGAACAATAAAGCCTCCAAACTTTTTATTTCTCCCAACGTTAAACACACCGCGAGCCACCCACATCGCAAACTTCGTATACGCATTTTCATCGGTGCGGACTAGACGCGGGGACAAATAAAAGCGAATACTCATGTTTCCGATACGTTGCCTCTCTCTCTCTCTCTCTCTCTCTCTCTCTCATCCCCTATGAAAAGTCGCGCCCGTACGCGTGGAGGGTGAAATTCCGAAAAGGAAGCGAGAGCGAGGTCACAGCAGCGATGGAATCCAATAAGACGGCCGGGACCGCGTCGTAAAACAGGACAAACAAATTTTGAGATGTTATACGGCTTGCGCGGAGAGAGACAGAGAGAGAGAGGTGTATTGGCCATGACGCGTCGTGCGTCGAGTACACACAAGTCAAACAACAGACAACCGACGGTGACGACGACAACGGTTGGGAAGGAGACATGTGTTGTCGAAACGAAAATAAAGTCATGGTGGTGTGTGAAGACTAGAGTATCTTGTTAGGGGCTTTTTGTTAATTAAGGATATTTTCATTAGTGACTAATCCTACGTGGATTCAGTGTCGCGTTTTTAATAGGATTTGTATAAGAATTGGTATTATAATGGGCTTTTGGTGTTTAGAAATATTTTTTGTACGAGTTTAAAATAATATAAACAGCAATGGCGTAATTTTAATACTATGGATTCGCATTCAATGGAGCGGACTAAATAAGAATATAATATTGTTTACTCATCGATTTTCATCTAATGCTGACATTTTATGTCGGTTTTTTGATAGTTTCCCGACGTTTCAGAGCACTTTTTGTAATTTAAAAAGATCTTTTTTCGTTCTATTTATATTCAGTATAGGTTGAACTATAAAAGGAAAAAATGATCAAATCGAATCATAAGCATATCGGGTTAGCTTAAATAACTTTTACATGATTGCGTAAAATATTTTTTGACATATACCCTAACATGTATTTTAATCGTAACAGTAACAGTTGCCTCCAAGTAACTTTCATCCAGTTCCAGTACTTTTACGTGTAAATGATTAGTATACCTACTTGTATTTATAAAAATTCTTAGTGCATATAAGAAAATTATTAATAAATACTTAATCTACCTGAAATTCATCCAAATTCTTCGAAATAATCCCATTCAATACTATCGCAACGTAACTAACAACCGCGTAGAATAAATTGTTCCGAAATATTTATACAGGAAAACAGTCAACTCACTGGTACGCGTATACACAAGGCTAATCGACTCGAATAACCTCCGAAACGCAAAGCAGGGATAGAGAGAGAGAGGGAGAGAAAGAGGGACCAGTTACCCCAAGCGTGCAGAAAGGCACTCAGCCGCTGGTCGCGATATATATACAGAGACGACGGTATGTGTATGTGTGTGTGCGCGCGTCGCCGCTGCCGCCTGAGCAAGAGACCAGATGCACTTTCCATAAAATCTCGTTGTATACGAGATCACTTAAAGGGAGGTAGTCGTGGTAGGAAGGGACTCTCGCTCTCTCTCTCTCTCTCTTTCTCTTCTCTCCCTCTCTCCCCCTAGAGCTTAACGAGCTTTTCAACTTACCGGTGGCGCGGCAGCTGCGAGAAAGACAAGCGAGCCAACGTCGCCCGCGCGTTCCTTTTGGGAGGGTGGTGAACGTGTGCCCCCATCGCTCGGTGTTTTTACCTCACGCCTAGCTAAACGATTACACTTCGTAACTAATTGTTTGCATTTAGTTTAATTAAGGATTCATGTGCAGGTGCGTATGGTAATTGAAGAGTGGTGCCTCGCTAACTCTTGGGAAAGGAGTCTTGGACGAAGGTTGTGTGTATATCAAGGCTTACGTAAGAGGAATTATGATTAAGCAAAATTATTTCACAAATGATTCAAGTTAACCGTGAATACTTCTAGTGATATAGATAAAAAAAGGTTTTTATTTGGGTTACCTTAACTATTCCTTATAATTGATCATTAAAATCGTTCATAACGCATATACGGTGATGGTCCCTATTTGTATGCCTTTTTTGAGATATTTGACGTACAAGAAAACGACAGTCTTCAGAAAGTCATCGTCGAGTATATTCTAAATTTAATCTAATTTTGGCAGAAAAGTATGATTAATAAGTAGAATTTCACAAGTTTATAATCTCTTTATGCTACAATTTTTCTAAAATATCAGAAATCTACCTTCTTTTATTAATTTACTAACAAATTCTTTTGTTAAGTCAATTATATTAATCGATTATTCTGAAAAATATAAGATTGTTGAGAAAATTGTTTACAGTATATCTTTTTTAGAGTTACAAAATATTATTATAAAATAAATAATTATCATTGCTTTTAATTTGTACAACAAAAACTTTATTATAATCCAACCTGATATTTGTTATATTTGAGGAAAATTCATTTAATGAAAGTAGGTTTCTTTACTCCCTGATGTTGTAAAAACGTATATAGATTTTCCTCTGCCTGCAACATAAATCTGTCAACTCAGAAGCGTTAATTAGATTAGCTGGAGCATAAAAGGCGATCAAATGAGGCCAGTAAGTCCTAGTTACGCGCTTTACGACTCTTCGTCATCGCCCTTTCTGCGAATACATACATAACAGCGAACTGGTCAGATCTAGGGACGGACACTTTATTAGCAGCTGAGTAGATGGCGGTTAATTTAACAGCGTCGATGTTTAACGATCAATTTGCCAGTTTGACGTTCAGCCCTCGAATAAACCACAAACTCCTTAGATCCATCGTACTTGCTCTATTATGAATAAAAGATCCGCTCGGGTGTTGGTTTTCTTCCCTTCCATTTGAATACATTACTACGAAAGACAAACAATTTTTCGAATTTTTTTTAATTCAAATTTATTACTTTCATTTCGAAAAACTTTACAACACTGTAACCTATATTCTCAGCTCCAGATTTCCATTAAAATTCCGCGTAATAAGCTCGAGTTTGCTGCGAATTAAAGCACACGAGACAGTAATGAAGGTTTTGCGGCCGCGCACGCGAAGCGAGTCCCAGTGAAAACTGCAGGATATTGGACATCGGTTCATCGATCGGCACGTCGGTAGCGGCAGCGTTGTCGCCAAAGTCGTCGTCGTCGTCGTCGGTCGCTCGGTCGGTCGTCGTCCAGTCAACGTGTTTTCCAAATCACAAAACCCACCGAAATCGCCGAGCCGATATCACTTTCCTATAAATCATTATCAATTGGCTGTCGTTGACAGACCAGCGCCCGACTCGCTTTTGCTCCATTTCATTTCTTGCCCCCTTGCTCCCGTGGCTCTCTTGCCTTCTTCTCTTGCTCCCTTTCTCTTTTTTCCTCTCCCTCTCTCTTTCTCGTTCCCTTCTTCGCTGTCTTTTCTTCGATTATTTTTCCCCAATTTTCCCAGGCCTCCTTCGTTTCCAGTTTTGTATGAAATATTTTCTTAGTTGATGAATTTGTTAGGATGGATAACATATATGTGTTAAACGTAATTCATCCTTGCGTTAAATAAATGTCTATAACTCTTTAAAAGGTTAATTTATGAACTACAAAGAAAAGAAAATCAAAGAAATGTAATTGTCAGTATAAATATTCACTCAACATACTTTGACGTCTTTCTAATCAATCTAAAAGTCGACTATTCAAACTATTAATGCACTGAATTGAAAATTCAACGGCATTCATCACTGCCGCGAACAAAAAGCTTTTCCAGCCGCCGAAGTGGAATGCCGCGCTTCTATCCCCATTCACCTCAATCACTGTGCGGCGCTCGAAAAGTGTACAACCGTGAAAAGAGAAAATAATAGACGAATAAACAATTTCTCCTCCGCGCGTATAAAAAGCCGCCCAGAGACCCTTAGACGAGAGACAGAGACGGTGGAGTATATATAGGCGAGGAAGGCAGGAAAACGCCGGGGGGAAAACGGCCCGGAGGCAGGGAATAAAAGGAAAGAGCACCGGTGCGCTCACTCGCTCGCATAGCACAGCACAGCACTCCACACCACGCCAGCGGGTAGAGACGAGCATTCGAAAGATTTTCGGTGGGTACTTTTGAATTTAGCATCCATTGTGGCGGGAGCCCGCAAGGCGGAAGTCGCTCACTTGGCAAAAGTAGCGATACGCGCGCGCGCCGCACGGCCCTGCTATCATGAACGAGAATAGAGGCGCACGCGGATGTATATAAAGGGTGGAAAGCGCGAGCGCAAAAAGGCCAGAGCAAAAGAGATAGAGAGAGATGTGAGAGACAAATGCAGAGAGAGAGAGAAAAGGAGAGAAAATGGCTAGTCAGCCAGAGCAAGAGACGAGAGAGAGAGAGAGAGAGAGACAGAGAGAGAGTAGTCGTGGTGTGTTCGACTTTACCGAAACGAGAATCAGCTATTGTACGTTACGAGTGGCTATCTCGCTGGACATTTCCGTACCCGGTCTCTTGCTGAGGGGAAGAGGGAGTAGGCTTCCCGGTTTTCGTCTCGTTCCTGCAATGCTTGCTGTCTTTCTCGCAGATATTGTTGCGACCGATGCGCGTAATGCATTTTGCAATTGTTGGGAAGCAAAAAACTATTGTGATATATGCGAGCCTTCTTTTTTGTAACCCAAAAACTGATTGATTTTTTTTCGGTGTATTACAAATTTTATAAATCGTGTGTTTATGTAGAATGTTGCATCATGTATCGTTATATGAAAATTGAGAAAAATTTTTCTGACTTATATGACATTGTAATTTTTAAGATAGATCAGTTTAAATACTACTAGGCATTCTAAAACTTAAATTATATTAAATCTCAAGTAAAATTAAAACCCTCTATGCAGAATATTCTATTTAAATCTGTTTTTCAGACCTAGTATGGAGTTTGTACTAGAAGTAAAAAGCGAGTTTCGGGTGCGTGACAACAGGAACAATTAGAATTTGTATAGGGTACAGTCAGACTGGCTAGAGCTAATAGGTATATGAAAAGGTACAACATGATCCCTTAACAGTGTAAAAAAATTATAAAAAGAAGTAAGTCAGACTATACTTGTATAGGCCCAGCGTTGGACCTCGTCACTCACATGGAAATTAAAATCTTCCTTTCGCCAAAATATCACGTATACATATCTAAACCTTAAGTTTACTGATTTTAGTCTATGACTATCGGGTAAGGTACTGTCTGATGTGATTTTTTTGACATTCCATGAATAATACAACTTAAAATTTTTTATTTGAATAATAAGTTATGTACATTTTCCAAGGATTATTCCGTGATGAAATATAATGTATTCATTACCAACTATTAGTTAAACAGTTGGCCAAACGTTTGCAATTTTATGAATGAATAATGAAGTTATGGTGACTATTTCTACTAGGGATGCTGAATAAAAGATAAATAAAATGACAAGTAAATGTAAATTCTTTTTATGCAAATAAAATTAAATAGTTGGCATCGTATACTTATCTCTGTTCTGCAAACTCAATATATATTGTAATCCCAGTCTTCGGTATAGAAACCATAGAATCAAATGAAATCCATCGTGAGTTGATAAATATACACATATAGCAGTGCTATCTGCTGACTAAATCAGGCAAGTCCAAATCCTTCTCGGCTTTCAGTCAAATACGAAAAATGCGAATCAGACTTTTGCGGCGCGCTATAGAAAAAGAACGCTCGCAAGGCTCTTTCGCTCCCTCTCTCTTCTACTCTCCCTTACTCTTGAAAAGGAAAAATAGCGGAGAGAACAGTGAGCGCGAGGACACAACACAACCGTTTACAAGTGGCGTGGATGGTGTGCGCATATATATATATATATATATATATATATACTCAGCCACACAGACAGACCGAACCGAGAATGAGCGAGTAAAAGCCACAGCGTACGATAATACTACGCTAGAGAGACAGCGGGAGCGAGCACGGCGTATAAAAAGGGGAGAGCGGGTGGTGCCTCCTCTTCCTCCTCCTCCTCCTCCTCCTCCTCCAGCTACGGGAGAATAAAACCAGAAAAATTGTCATTGTCCCGAAGAGATCCGGTGATAACAATGACAACGGCTGACGAAGCATCCCAGCTGCTACAGATCATCCCTGGATATTAAAAAGTCGCGGAGGCTTCGCGTCGCTCGCTCGTCTGTCTGTGCGCGCGCGCGCACTCTGCATATACACTCGCTCTCTTTTGCCCTTTACCAGATCGCGGGTATGGCAGTTCGTTCGCTCGTTTCTTCTTTGGCTCTCTTTCTCCCCCTCTCTCTCTCTCTCACTCTCTCTCTTCGACTCTCTCTCTCTCTCTCTTTTTATCGAACCCCTCTCTCGCCGACTTCCGATACTCGAAAGGGTGTTCCGTGCAAAACAATGGGGGCACTTGCGATTCGTGTCATCGACTTTGGAGTTGTCCCGCTACTATTCGTTTCCGTCTCACTTCCTCCTCTCTCTCTACCTCCCTCTCTCTCTCTCGCTCTCTCTCTTTCCTAGTCTACCTTCCAACCTAACTCTCTCCTCTTTCTGTCTCTCTCACTTTTTCGGTTTTTGTTTCGGTCATGTACAATGCTCGTAGAATTACGTCGCTCGTTTGATCTACACATGCAGTGTAAATGAGACAGAGCTAGAACTAACAAGTTCTCTCTCTCTCTCTCTCGCTCTCTCTCGCTCTCTCTCGCTCTCTCTCGCTCTCTCTCGCTCTCTCTCGCTCTCTCTCGCTCTCTCTCTCGCTCTCTCTCTCTCTCTATTTTCAATCTATATATCCCTAGTATCTCATAATATCTCATTATATATCATATACAATATCGTATACGTAGATTTTATAATTCTAGAAACCCCTTTAACATATATTGTCTATAATAAAAGCAAAAACTTATTGATGACACACTTTTTGGTTGTAGCAATAATCCAGTTGATGATAGGTTAAACATTGCTTGATTTTATAACTATACTCCTACATTGCCTTCTACCATCATCTCTATCTCTTGCTAATTCTCCAATGTCATCTCTCTCATGTTCATTAAAATCCATAATTATATAGTTTCCTTTCCTTTCAGCTTGATTTTTTTCACTATGATTTTGTTTCTATATTCTGTCTCTATTTTTAGGACCTCTTCTTGTAATTCCATTCCCTTTCTTGTTGCAAAGATTAAACCTCCTTTCGCTCTTCCGTTTTTCTTGTCCTTCTCGCCGGTATGCTTGTTATTATGAATTATTCCAGTTTATCCTACAGTCATTCTTCCTTACTTTCTTCTTAACCAAGTTTCCGTTAGTCTTATTATGTCGAACTCCTTTATATATCTCCATGTATCTCCTGACTTCTTTTGAAGTCCTGAAACATTCCATATCACTGCTTTGACCTTGCTTACCTCTCTTTTCCTACGTACGCACGTTACATCTGCTCTATCCTTTTCTTTAAAAAAACTTTCCTCCGACTTCTCATCTAAAATCCATTCTTCATCATCTATTTTAACTCTGGTACCAGTCGTTGTGACTGTCGATCCTTCCTATGCTTGCAATTATGCCCATAAATTCATTCACTTAAAATTATATATAAACTTACATGTTAAGTAAATTTGGAGTCCATATAAAGCTTTTAGAAGTGAATTTAGATTATAAGTTGTATCGTCAATGCAAATATAACAGCAGCATCTTCAAGCCAATATTAGACATGCACTGGCGTTTGTTGCCAATTTCATGTTAAATATCTCGTACAATCTGCAAAAAAAAATGATAATTTTTTTTATTTATTAGGTAATTATAAATAATCGTAATTATAGAATGTAATCGTAGTAAAAATAACTTGTTATTAGTTCACCGTTTTAACATAAACTTATTTAGTGACAATATTAAAATATAAATATATCATTTTATCAGTAAACCATTGTCCTACACCTTTAAAGATATACCTTGTAATATCAAGGAGCACCGGAGTGCTGCAAAGACAAATATAGACGAAGCCTGAAGGAGCGATCCGTGCGCATTCTTTGAAATATACTTTTACTTTTACGATACCTCCAATACTAATTGGATTTTGATTTTTTACCGTATTCAACCAGATGCTTTTGGTTTGGCTATGGCGACTTTATTTACTTTTGGAACATGTATCAGTATTTTTAATCTTATTAAATCTTGGCAACCTAATAGAAAAACATCTTTTTGTGATACAGTAATCTATTGGAAAATAATATTTTATAAACATTCTTTCACAACATTATCCGTTAATAAAGGAAGCGTAACTTTATCTACAATTTAGTGATCTGCATACGTTTCTCTCTTTAAAAAAGAACATAGATTAAATACTTCCAAAGTTTTTAATTTTTATATGTTAATTAATATTTATCCCTATAAAATGAGAAATAGTAAAATTGTTCTTGTAGATCTTGTTCGTACTTTCATTCATATAATATAAAAATTCTTTATCATCATTCATCTCCTTTTTACTACTTTACATTATTATGTATATTTTCGCAATGGAATTTAATTAAAAACTTGTAGGACCACTTTCTCAAATAAATTTTTTCGAAATTTTAACTCAGACGGTGACCTCAAAGAACCTCATAGACTTGTAATCATAGTAAACAAAATTCAGCTTATTAACTTGCCATTCAAGTTTTTTTACGTTATGCGCACAAAGCAGCCGAGATATCTCCCACTCCAGATTCCAGCTCTCCATCTCTCACTTATATCTCTTATTATGACTGTCCTTTCTCACTCGATACATGCGGTTTTTCACCGTTACAAAGCTTCCTCTTTGAGGAAGCAAAAATTAAGTCGACATCAGATTAATTATTTACTAATTACGTAAGCTTTATCAGGTTTTCAAGGAAACAAGCCTCCAGGAATAAAGGCAGGTCAAAATTAATGCCAATGTAGTGAATGAACTTAATCATGCTGGACCTCTCACTTCTGGATAGCGTGGCGACAGTGCTCGCGTCGCTATTCCTCTCGTTCTACCTCTATGCGCGCTACAAGCAGACCTACTGGCGGCATCGGGGTGTCTACTCACCCCCAGCACATTGGTTCTTTGGTCATTTTCGCGACGCCATCCTGCTGCGATCGGCACCACCGATTATCCTGGGCGACATCCACAAACGATATGAGGACAAGCCCGTCGTCGGCTTCTACGTCTTTCAGAAACCATTTTTACTGGTGCGTAATCCCGCCATCCTAAAGCAGATAATGATCAAGGACTTCAACATCTTTTCCGATCATTGATTCGCCTCCAAGCGCAAAACCGATTTAGTCGTAACCAAGGGTATCTTTTCTATCGCTAATCCGGAATGAAAGTACCTAAGGATGAAATTGTCGCCTGCCTTCACCTCGAGCAAATAGAAGAAGCTTTTTGAGCTGATGGTTGAGAGTGCAGAGAATATGAAACAGTATTTCAACAGAGAGATAGCCGATAGCCAGAAGGTGAATATTGAGGGCAGAACGACGGCGTCTAAGTTCATTACAGATATCATCTCGTCGCTAACCTTTGGCATCAGAACGGATTCGTTCGACAAATCTACGTCTGAAGTTTATGATCGCAGTAAGTCCATGATATTTCTATGCAAATATATGTATATGAGAAAACCTTGGAAAAAAGTACACTTATCGTGATCTCAAAACTAGTCAGAATTTGGTTTTAAAGGCAGACCTTTTGGACGTGTTTTTTCTTCTTTTTTATATCAACAGTTCGGTAAAAAAATATGTCAATTCTCTTATTATTATTATTGATTTTGTTTGAAAATTCGCATACGTTAGGAAATCGGCTTTCATATACAGTCGTTTCGTAAAAAAATACGACGTGTAAGGTGATATATGCGTCCACATAACAATGCGAATCCATCACAATGATTCTTATAGCTCGCCGGCTCTTTGGTCAAAATCTCTCCAATACCTTCAAGTTCTTCATCAACTTTTTCTTCCCGAAGCTGAATGACTACATCGGTGAAAATTTCCTGCGTGATCAGGAAAGCTATTACCGCCAAATTTTCTGGGAATCGATGAAGGAGAGAGAAAAATCGGGCGCGCAGAAGGGCGACATCATTGACTTCTTGCTGCAGCTCAAGAATAAGGAGCAGAGCAAGAAATTCCGTGAGTGTCTTGTTATTGTATATTTTTTCCTACGATATGCTGATCACAGTGATTATTAGTTTTGATGGAGTGAAAGATATTATAGTAAATCACTGGACAACGTAGAGTAAAATGAAAATTAATATTCTATATATGTTTACGTCCAGGCGTCGGTCTTACATGATTTTTTATTGCTGAGTTTTTATTATTTACAATATGCATAACATAAATCGAAAAGTTCATTGATATTCCATGCAAGGCTACTTGTTATGATTCACGAAATTCAACATTCTTTTATTCACATGCAGGATTCGAGGGCGACCAGCTGTTCGCCCAATCAGCAGTGATGTTTGTAGCGAGCCTGGAGACAAGTTCCTTAACGATAAGCTTTATATTACTCGAACTGGCCAAGCACCCGGATATCCAGGCATGCGTATACGCGCCGAGATTTCAGAGAAAATCGGTAAACAGGGTCTCACCTACGATCGGATCTCCGAGATGAACTACCTGCAGCAAGTCATGTCAAAGTCGCTACGATTGCATCCACCTGCACCTCTTCTCAATCGCGTCGCCCTTGATGATTATAAGGTACACGCGTCGTTCACCCAGTGACTTATCAGACGTACTGGACAAAAACATAAATCCATTTTCGCTATGAAAGTCTCGATACAAAATTATTTATGATACTATTAGTTAAATATCAATGTTGTCGAATATAAATGCCAAAATAGAATTTAAAGTGTTACTATCAAAGAAAAGTAAAATATTGCTAAAATATAGTCGTAAGTTGACCAGAAAATAGATAATTTGTTGTTAATATTTCTGCCAAATTTTTTCATTTTATTAAAAAGAAAAAGTTTACAGGTGAATACAATGAGCTTCGTAGGTGAAAAATAAGTTATGTTTATTCACAATTATCATTCCTTTACGAAAAAAACGTTGATTATTTATAAGCATTAATAATAATTAAAAAATGATAACCGCATTTTTTACAATTATAATAACGAATAATAACGATAGATTTTCTTTAATATAAAATATAATAAAATAATAGTTATAATACAAAAATTATGTCTGGATGATTAAATAAGTGATTCTTATTTTGACTTTTAGATACCTGGAACAGATATTACTATCGAAAAGGGTACAGTTATTAACATAGCTTTGAATGGATTACACGAGGACCCCAACCATCATTTGGATCCGCTCAAATTTGACCCAGAACGATTTAATGAGATGGGAAAACAAGATATCAAACCCTGCACTTACATGTCTTTTGGAGACGGACCTAGAATATGTATCGGTAATGAAAATAATCACGTCTTAATCATTCAAAACATTGATAAAAATGTTTCGTGTATTTATGTACGTTTTTGTATAATTTTTTTTCAGGAATGCGTACCGCTATGCTACAAGTAATGACTGGAATGGTCACAATATTAAGCGAATATGAAGTTTCACTAAATCCAGACTTCAAATATGAAGTAAGCAAGAGAACAATATTTATAGCTCCGTCTAACGGAATCAACTAGTATTTCAAAAGAATCGCAGTCTAATTATAATCAGTTTTTTTGATAAATTAAATTCAGAAATTAACAATAATTTCACTCCGATATCCAATGAACTCATACGAATGATATATGTATAGGTGCGTGGCTTCCTCAAACTAATAGATTGATTTCTTGTGTTAATTTTTAATGCCATTAATTAAGTGTGTGTATGTGCCAATAAGATAGCTACTGCCAATACATTGGCTCGTAGCTTCCTCAAATCAATGTTCAAATTCCATATTTTAATTTTTCATGACAATGATCAACTACATCAGACCAATTAAGCTATAGTATTACGCCAGCTATAAAAATTTAAATATAACTATCATGAAAAATAATCATTTGATCTTGATGAATGTTCAAATACATATTACCTATATACCACATATAAAATTATAGGTATAAGTGTTCATACCGCTTTACACGTGTATTGTATATGAATGTAGAATTATAAAAGACACTATAGATTTGTGATGGCAATTTATTATATATTTTATAAATATATTTTATATTAATTAGTAATAATAAATACATATTTTCTTATTGTGCGATCTTTCACTAATTTAATTTTGCTCGACTTGTGGGAAATATCGTAAGAACGAGAGATACATTTTCTTATAGAAAGATTCATATTAAGAATATAGAAGCGTTCGAAATAGAAAATAGCATAATAAAAAATCAATTGAATGATAAGATGCATAATCTTAGAAATATGCAGCGATACAATGAGGGAGAAATACATAAGAATTTAGCGCGCGAGATCATCCTTCCATCATTTGCGGGTAAAATTATAGATAAAGGTAATGAATTTTTCCGAGATATAAAGTAGTATTTAGTTATTAAGAGAACAGCAGATTGTTATTAAGATATAACTTTACTAAAAGACTAAACAATCTGCAAAGTCAAAGTAAACAACAAAATAAAAATTTTAATCGACTAGTTATTTTTATTTAATCAACTAGTATATTGTTATCAACTAGTTAATCAACTAGTTAAAACGGATACGGCAACTATAATATAAGACATACTAATAATTATGAAATATCAATAATATAATTTGATTAATTCTCGTTCTCGATCTTAATTATTTGATAAAAATCAAAACTTTACTAATGTAGAAGCGTATACAACCGGGCAATGTTACACACATATACACACGCAAGTGTGTACATACGACAACGCATAAGTTATAAAGGAGAGCTCAAATAGACGTAATGTAATTTAACTTTTATTGAGAACAGTTTATACATCTTTATGCGTTTCTTCATTAATTTTCAAATATACTCTTTTAATTGATATTCATTTTATTTCACATTTCTATTAGCCATATGCTGCGCGTTATTATTCAATCTACAGCTGACCACAGCTGTTTTTCAACCCACTTACAGCATGGCTCAAAACGACCATATCCAGCGACCTTATTCCATTCACAGGAGAAAACTCGTTCGATTATTCGTCGCGAGCAGGTGATTTCCGGTTCGTCTCTGGTCAGATCTAACAGTCGTAGAAACTCAACCGTAGTGTATATATATTACGCAGACTCTATCATCTAACGCGCATATACAAGGTGTATGCACCAGTGGTATCGCGAGCCAGCAACTATATACTCGGCAGTCCGAGAGCAATGCTCTTATAGCTCGCGACTGGGTACATCCCCACATATATATACATACATTTCATATATATATACATATATCTACATGCATAGAACGAACGTATATATATATATATAGCGAAGAGAGAGAGAGACTGAGAGAGAGAGAGAGAGATCATGCAAATTCGCGACCCGGACGCTTTGCGCGTGACGTCTAGTGCCGCGCGGCGCTGCCGATGACGTTTATACTGCTGCCACGGCTACGGTCCTACCACGCGGCAGCGGCGGCCGTCGAGCAACGCCCATACGCCGGTCGATCCCCGACAGACACGCGAACGTATACGTACTCTGTGCAAGCTCGCGTATATACGCGACGACGAATCTCCTTAATTATCAAGGATTCATGAGCGATTCGCACCGTGTGATGGAATCGTCGTTTCGTTGTAGAGGTATATATATACGTATAGGTGTATAAATGGGTAGTCGGATGCAGCAGCGACAGCCGCCCACGCGTTCTATACTCTCTCTCACTCTCTCTCTCTCTCTCTGGTCAGGGGTAGAGAGCGAACGTTAATGTTTGCTAATAGCATTAACTAGGTGTTGATAGTTGCGGTCTCGCGGTGTTGCACCGCTGTGGACTGTTGGCTATACGAGCTGTCTATATACTATATATACTAACAATGGTTCGCGTGGATGTCGCGGTATTGTCGATTTTGGGTTGTGGATGCACTGAATTGGAAACTTACATATTGCCCAATGGAATTGCGGTTGAAAGTACCGGGATATACCATTGCTGTACCAATAAATATTTTTATATAGTAATCTTTATTGACTCGTATATAATTTAATTATGACGCCGGTGCCGACGAAGACTATCCCACTCAAAAAAGCCATTAAAACTATCCCCCATCAAAATTCGCCACGAAAAGAATCTTAGCTAAAATACGCCACGAAAACTATTCCCCATTAGC
>JAYJLV010000046.1:18723349-18733429 GCA_036873485.1 Torymus texanus
AATTTAAAATATCTTCACTCTGTCATTTGTTATTAATGATAACTTTTTTATATTAAAAAAATTAATATCTCAAAAAAAATATTTTATTTATCAACTTGAAATTCTAACCAGTTATTACACTAATTGAAGGCTATGTGTGGTTAAAATTTCAAGAGATTATCTTTATTTGTTCCTTAGAAAAAAAATTATTTTCCAAAGAAGGATTTTGAGTTTTGAGTTTTTTCGATTTTTTCATATCTTACAGCCATTATTACATAAAATAATAAACTTCTTTTGAAAGGTATTTAAATTACCTATATTTTCCTTTTCTATAATTTAAAATATCTTTACTCTATCATTTGTTATTAATGAAAACTTTTTATATTTCAAAAATTAATATCTCAATCTTTTATTTATCGACTTGAAATTTTAACCAGTTATTACACTAATTAAAGGCTATATGTGGTTAAAATTTCAAGGGATTATCTTCATTTGTTTTTTAGAAAATATTACTTTAGAAAATATTTGCGTTCTTGTTGTCGCACGATAACAAGAGCCAAAATTATCCAATCGTCCTGAAATTTGACACAGATGTCGCTTTTATATATCTTCAGATCGAGTTGGTTGTCCAAGAAAATCGGTCTATTACGAAAAAAGATATTTGAGACTAAAAATTTTTTTAAAAAATTTTTGAATCGCGTTTTCTTAGAGAATACTTGATTTATAGACTTAAAATTCTAACCACTTATTAAACTTATAGAAGACTATATTTGGTTAAAATTTCAAGAGATTATCTGCATTTGTTTTTTAGAAAAAATTATTTTATAAAAAGCATTTGCGTTTTGGTTGTCGCACGATAACAAGTGCAAAAATTATCTAATCGTCCTGAAATTCGGCAAAGATGTAGCTTTTAACATACAAAATGATAAGGTAAATATGACCAAAAAAAGTACGGTTAGAATGTCATTCCGATGTATAGAGGGTGCGTCGACGTCCCGCTTACTCGTCAGTCACTTCGTTCTTTATATTCGCCAAGCAGGGCGCTGCAGCTCCCTTTGATATATCTTTAGGTAGAGTTCGTTCCTCAAAAAAAATTGATTTATTACGAAAAAACCGCTGCCAATTCATTGGCACTTAGATTCCTCAAACTAATTTATCGAATACTTTTACCCGCCAGGATCGTCGTGACCCAACTTCCCCTACGTGTTTTTTTTATTGAAACATCAATATGTGATATTAAAACGATTGAACTCATGGAGTTATATAATTTATATATTAAAAAAAAGATTACAAAAAAATAGACAGATTAAAAATAAAAATTAAAAAAAAAATATATATAGCATATAGTCTATTGGTAGAAAATAAAGTATTAAATTTATATATTGGAAGTGAAAATTAATTAAAGGAATCATTAAATAAAGTTTGAGGAAGCTAAGTGCCAATGAATTGGCAGCGGTTTTTCTTCGTAGTTCTATTTTTATACATACACGGATAGAATTTTTCTGTAATAATTACCGTAAAATTCATGGTAATCGAGGAACATGTCAGACTCCAATAATTGTTACCGTGAATCACGGTAAAACTTATCTACTTGTCGGTAATTTTTACCGTGACGATACAGTAAAAATTACCATGATTCACGGTAAAAATTATTGGAGTTTCACACTTTCGTTGATTACCATGAATTTCACGGTAATTTTTACGGAAAAATTCTATCCGTGTATGAATTTTCGATATCTTTACTTTCAATATCGTTATTATTATTATTTTTATCAATTACTTTACAGTAAACATTGTATTTTTGTATTCTCAACAGAACATGCTTCTCGTAAAAATCACCACTATTGCGATACACAATATATCTGTGGCTTCCCGGAATAACCGAATAAATCCACTTTTTCTTGAAAATCAAGATAACTCCGGATTTTGTATCTTCAAATAGCCCTTTTTCATTTACCACTTTCAGTAGCAAAAATATTGTCGTAAAGCTATAATTCACCCGAAACGTAACCAGATAAGTCCACTTTTCAAATTTTGTGCCCGGAATAACTGGATAAGTCCATCATTTTTTTCGTTTATCGTAGTTATAATTTATTTTATCTATTCAAATTTAATGTGATTATGATGGCGAATAGATATTTATCTGTTAATTTCAAAAATTTCTTTACACTTTCAAATTATAAACATTTTAAAATTTAACAATATTAGTACAATACAAATACAATACAAAATTAAATTTAATAGAAATGTCACAAAAATAGAAATTTCTTGAATAAGTTAGAAGAATTCATTGAACAATTGTTAATTTTGTAATTTGTTGAGCCGCTTCTCAATTAAATTAAAGAATACGCTCTAAAATAAACGAGAACCGCACAATAAGGTAAGTTCACAGTTCCCGACATAACCAGATAAGTCCATACTTTGTTTAGTTCATAATCGTTTTTAACGCATCAGAAAATGTTCAAACCCGCGTGTAAATATGTGTCTTGTATGTGTCAATTGCGACTAGTCAACTATCGCGACTCATCTCGTTTTTTCCGATCTTACATATAAGTTTGAACATTAAAACCCGTTTTTCTCGAAAACTCGAAAAGTGGACTTATTTGGTTATTCCGGGAAGCCACAGATATATGTTGAATAAATATTGGGTATTCAATTGGCAATATGATTTCCAAATATTTTAAATAGTTACAAAAAATTATTACAGTTTCGATATATGCAATAGAGCGGCAATATATCGTTAATTTAAATAAAAAATGTATAAAATGATAAAAATTTCCAATGTAATAATAGGAAAAATGAGTTATTGCGATAAAACACTATTTTTACAGTATCGATCAGCATTAAAGTACGGTTATAAAGACAATAACTATAAATTATCTTGATTTCATACGATCATAACGAATTTTTAAACAAACTTTCATTTAAAATTTGGAAAAATCAATTTTCAAGCATAACAAGTATAAAATAAATTTTTAGTGCAAATGCAATATATGCCTTTACACTAAAACTAATTAAACATACCTTTCTCATTTGGATCATTTTTTACTATAAGTAATATTTGCCAATTTAAAAACCAAAAACGGCTAAAAACGTCAAAAATGGACGATTTTTGGCTATAACTTCACAAGATTTAACTTCAGACAGAAACGTTAAATACGAAAATTGTAAAAACGTTCCTCCACAAACGTTTGTATATTGCTTACAAATTCCCCAAATTCCTGTTCATAAGTTTTAATCAATTTTTCAAAATCATATTCTCTGTGAATCTGTCCCACATTACTTTACTTAAACCAATTTTCCTGGTGAGTCTATCAAATCTTAGATTAGAATTTTTAAAATCAATCACTATGGGTTTATGATCACTGCCTCTAAAATCTAGAACATCCCAGTCTAAATTAAAAAAAAAAGATCAGAAGAAACAATATAGTGATATCCGAAGAGCTGAATTTTATTTTATTATCATCTTTGTATGTCCTAGTATATTTTTCCCTATAATTCAGCATGTTTATGACAAAATTAAGTAAGATCTCCCTGATATAACTTTCGCATTTGTCAGGAGTGTTTAAGCTCCGTCAATTATCATGCGCATTGAACTCTCCGAAAAGTATACTTTGATACATTTGTTTGTAACGAATTCAGTTAAAGAGATTTATATATATTCTCGAAAGAACATATTATACACGTAAATTTTTACTTGTAATAAAGTAAGCACGATTTTGAAAAATTAAGATAATGAAATAATTTTAAGACCTCTAATAATTGTCATTCCAAATATAATCTTCACTTTTGCTTTTGAGAAGTAATACTTTGTATAGCAGTGAAACTTTAAATCGAAATATCGATTTTTAAATGAGCAAAAGAAAGATGTCCAAAATTAAAGGTCTTACTCTAAGCTATGGATTATAGTTTTAATTAAAAACGAATTTATAAAAAATGTTCACATCTTTAATTTTCTAGACATTGCCATTAAATACCTTTTTAAAATTTATATTATTTATATTATCACAACACTTAATTGTACATACAGAATAAAAATTTTTTAATAGGTAAATGAAACAAGGACATGCGAGTGGTAATAATTGTTTATTATAAATAACTATTAACATGTTTTCTTTTGCATACATCACTTTACAATCATCATGTCATCAGAAAAGCGACTCGCATACCATTCGTCGCACTTAGGTTGGGGCTCTATGCATAGGTTTCTTGTTGTTCTCTAAATAGGTATTATTTATTAGTTTCGAAGACACGCTCTCCGCCGAGCACTCTTTCGATACTTCTCTTTTTTTCTTTAGAATTACAAACATATATACGTGTGTGCAAGATTACTTATTGAAGATTATTTACATTGATCGATTTACCAGTAAAGGTTTGCCACCGCGATCGCTTCTGATCACATTATCGCTTCTTATATAAACATAACGCTATCTACATCAAACACTCTCTTTTTCAATTTTATTTTAAGTATCAAAGTCAACGTTTTACAGTGAGAAGAAAGACATAAATAAACAAAGTAAATAATTTACACATGTAAGATATAAAATAAAGAAAAAGAAAGAAAAAAGCGTTGCACTGTACGTTCTTCGGTTCGACACTGAGGTTAGACGAATTCCGAAAATTCAAACACACATTTCCAATATAATGTATCAATTCTTTTTTCTCATTTCTAGGAAGGCCAACTTAAAATTGTATCGAGCTCAAAATCACTCACGTTTATCCTTGCTACGATCAGAGTTGTTTCACGGATAACGCAGATATTTTTTAAAACCATTCCATTTCTACAGTTTAAAAGAAAATATGTTTTATACAAAAGATAAACTCAAAAAGCAGCGCGGCCGTATGGGATGTTTGCATTTCTCTGTACAATAATCGATTGCATAATCAATTACAAGATTAGTCGTATATTTTGCAAAGACATCCGCATATTTTTACTTTATGAAAGAGACGAATCACTTGAAATCCTGCAATCGTATTGCATGCCGATGTCACTTCTGTCGGCTTTACAAACGAGGAACATCTATAATAAATAGCAAAGGTAACGACCGTTACTCCTATTCAATTACACACAGTAGTAGAACGAACGCAGTGCACATATATTATAGCAGCCTCAGTATGCGCGCACTATGAACGACTCTCATTAACATCATTTTAATTAAATCTTTATCCTTTTTGTAAATATTTTTCTCACTGTGTGCATTCACATCACATACACAATGAAGCGCGCTCACCTCCGTTCCCTTTAACGAAATGCGATTTCATTCTCGATAAAGAGAGTCGCTTTGAGCTGCTGCTTTTGAAGATGCACATCTTTGTTCTCAGTTTTTCCTGCTTGCACACAATTAAAGGGCGGCTCTGGCTCTGTATTTTTTTTTTTAATCAGTCAATGTTTCTTATTTTCTCGTCTTCAGCATACACTCACTTATTAATAAACGAGTGACCACGCCGTTTTTATTCACAATAACACTAACAATAGACTTTTAAAAATGTCCAACAATTTGTTTAAAATGAATTCTCCTCATTCACAGACTGTCGAAACCATCTTCTCCATTTCGACGTCTGTGTCGATGTCGTGGTGCACGTGGTTACTCGTCTCAGCTGTACTATTACTCGTCGGTGTGTGGTTGGGGAAGTTGCCCGTGACCGTCGAAGTTGGCGGCGTACTCGGGGTTCCGGGTGTGCCTGACATCTCCAGAGGTGAACTCGGCGAGCGCAAGGGCTCGGCAAGATCTTCTAATCCTTCCGGTGTTGGCAGTTTGCTCAATTCTTCTCTTAATAGTTTGTAATGTCTCTGTAATTCACGATATTATATGAATATTTTATTTTTTTTATAATCCATTTTATAATATTGTATAGTAGTAACTAATATACAAATTTTTATTCAAAATCAACTTGAATCATTACATTTTAAGTATTCATTATAATATTATAATACGCCATATCTTACCTTTAGAGCTAAAGCGCTTAATGATACTGTTCTAGTGGACCGTCGGTCTGCTCCCTGCATTTCCATATCCCTGATCCATCCCTCTATTTGTGCAACAATTTCGTGTCTCTTAAGCCAGAAGTGGGTATGTATAACCTATGAATAAATCAGTAAATAATTGAATATAATTAAACATTACTTTTAAGCAATTAAAGTGAATCATTAGAAAAATGTTCGTACATCTTTGAAACATGGACAAGGATTTCGAATTTGATCAAGCATTGCCCATTTAGCCGTAGCTTGGCAAACATTGGCGTTGTACTCTTGACTAGACTGAGCTCCACTAGATGTTCCGCGCGATCTCTCATAACCCGGTTCGTTGAAATATGGTTCTGACACCAAAATTAAAGATTGAATAGATACCAAAACCTGTGAGCAATGAAAAACATACCATTAAATTTTATCTTTAAAAACGTGAAACTTATACAATTCGAAGTGATAAAAATAAATACCTGAAGGAAACTACTAGTATGAGCGTTCCATTTCTCTTCGGGCCTGCCGTGCCATGTATTGAGCACACTGAGGCAAACCTTACCGTCGTTGTACAAATTAGGATTGAACCGCACCGAGCGTCTACCCGTTGTCTCCAGATTAATCATCATTGGATTGTTGGGGTAGTCCGAGGGGAAGTAAACGTCGAATTCAAAGCAACCATTTGCATAGGGCGTTTCAGCGGGTCCCGTTATGAGGACCTTCATTACATCCAATCGATCAGTATCACAACGTACGAATACACTGCTACTGTAAGACAATGGGAGCGCCGTGGATAAAGTAACAGCCTCTTGAGCGAGCCTCTTAACGCGCGTTGGATGATTTCTCTCGCCGGCTGCGCGCATGTTCGACTCAAAATGATAGGACACGGCGAACTTGAAGCCGCCCTCGGGATTTTCGACTATCATTTCAAATGTGTCTATAAAGTCGAAATTGTGTATTAAAATATATACTTTTTCAAATTTACTTACTCAATTAATCAATATTTTTAAATTTGGCATCTCTCAAATAATAGCGACTCGTTCAATGTAGCCTTCAAAATACGCAACAAAATACATACGAATCTTACCAAATTGAAGATTCTTCATGACTTCCAGATATCGTTGCTCTATCGTGCGTAGCGGAATTTCTGGCCCCGATGGACTGGGACCGGCAATTTCTTCGTTTGCCTCGACTAATCTTACAGTTGCATTTTGTACAATTGACGCGCTCTCTTGAATATCGGGAATCAATGTAGCCAGCCCCTCGTCCTGTTCATTGTCTTCCGGATACTTAGAGCTCGATTTACATTTACTATTCTTGGTCCTATTGATTTTGTGTACATACGTATCGACGCACACTTTCATGCTTGACAGCAGAGAGACGATAGAGGGATCGCCAGATTTTCCACTCCGCGGTAAAAGCAACGGTGCCAACTGACTTGAATTGGCCATCGCTCGGAGCAGCTGAAGAACGGCTCGGTAGAGCGGTATGTGACGAGCCATATCGAGAACTGAATCGTTGCGCAGATATGAGGAGAGAGCGGGAAGAAGGCAGGATCGCGACAGAAGCTCTGTGAAGGCCGCAGGAAGCTCCTTTTGCGGTTGATCACCGGTGCCTATGTAACTGGCGATGACTTGGAGAAGAACAGTTACGTGTTCCTCTTCGGAGCGCTGACGCATTAAAGCCTGCTCCACGTTCCAGGACTGCTGTGTGGAGCCTGTACCGAAACCTGTTCCCTTGGCCCAATAGAGATGTGATTTGTCGTCGCTTCGACTGCCAGCTTGAGTTGAACGCTGTTCTGATCCTAAAAAGTTATGATGTTAAACGTTATTGATACTAGTGTAAGATTGTTTTGAATAATAATAAAAATATCATAAACATAAATACCATCTGCATTTCCAGTTTGATGTGTAAAAATAGCCAAGCAATTGAGAAGTAGTAGAACAGCGCCGACTTCGATAGACGTGCGACGTAGCAAAAGACCATCGTCGGTTGTAGGTGGTGTATCATCAAGTAGTTGTTTCAAAACTTGGAATGGTAATGTTGGTAGTGAAGCAGCTAAAGGTGAAGTGAGAACATCGCCACCCTCACCATCGTCGGTCACGCCGAGTGCTAACCTGAGCAGACACTGGGCTCGCTTGCGTTCTCTGAGTAAGACTTCGGAGTATCCAGGCAGACGTAGAAATAGACCGAAAGCGGCCAAAGAATGTGGAGGTACCTGTAAAATTTATAGTATAATTGTAAAATATCAAAATAATTAAATTAATGATTCGAAAAATTGAAAACATGAAAGTAACATACTTGTGGAGTTGGTGGAATGGTTCTCGGTGGTCCATTATTTGTGCCGTCTTCAAGGTCTTCGTATACATTGTCGTTGTGTTCGATTTTAACCCAATCAGCATCTGATTGCTCTTGTGTGGGAGATTTCTCTACTAATGGTATTGGCCTACTAGAATCTGGATACACCAGAGGTAAATGCTTAGCCAAAACAGCTAATCCTCCTTTTGCGCTAAAGACCTCTAAGGTACTATCTATACAACTCCACAGGGTCAGTAGATTACTTTTACTCGGTCTCGCTGACTCTTCTAAAATAAAAAAAAGAGAATATGTATAGACTAAAACAAAAGATTTAAAAAAATATTGTCGAAAAATTATTATTTTTATAGTAAATGTCGGGAAGACACATATTCTCGTAAAAGATACAATTTATAGTAAAAATTATAAAATACTAGTCATATCCACGCGCGCTTCACTTTTTTTATCGAAAAGAAATCAATAAATATTTTAGACTTCATTACTGTAGTAGTAGTAGTACTTTTGATGGCCGTGGTTCTCATCCGAGACGCTGATATGCCATATTAAAACTTGCCCTTTTTTTGCATTTTTATCTTATTTGACTTAATTGTAGTGTTGTTGGTTGTAGGTAAGGTAGATTGGAGCACATTCACGAAGACTAGGATTTATTTTAATTTGAGTGAAAAGAAATTTTTTGTAATGATTATGACTGACATGGAGAAGAACAAAAGAGGCTATTAATATAAATAAGTTACATTTGTGAAAAAATTCAGTTATGAATCTGGCATCAGAAATTTATCTTTTTTTTTTTTAAATAATGAGTGAGTTTACCAAAGAGGGAGTACCGTTGAGTGCTATATATTGTGCAGTACCAAAGAATGTGTGAAATGTCTTGTTCGATTTGACCACAGGGACATGCTGGAGAATTCACAATGTTTTTCCTATATAAGCTGGCTGCAAGAGAGTAGTGGTTGGATCTAATTCTATTTATACTTGAATAGTGAAATCTATTGAAAGAGTACTGGTTAAAAAACCAGGGTTTTTCTTGATTTTCTTGAAAGAAATTTTTGAAGTAGTGGATGCCTTTAAATTTTCCTTCGTTGATAAGTTTAGTTGTATTGAGATTTTCAATATTTCTTTTTAAGATTTCATGAAAATCAGTGAAGTGAAAAGTTGTGATAATATTGGAGCCTTCTGTACTGGAATCTTTAGCTAGTCTGTCAACAGTTTCGTTATATGGGATGTTAACATGTGAAGGAATCCAAATTAAGGAAATTTTTTTGTTTTGGATGTGACATGTATGCAAGAGGGATTCTCAGAGCGTCAGAGAAAATAACAGCATCCATGGCATTATGAGTGGGACGTGAAAGGTAGTGGTTGATGGCGATAAAAATAGCAAGTGCTTCTGCGGTTAATATGGATGCAGTGGAAGATAGCTCATATTTTAATGTTTCACTAGTAGAGGGAATGTAACAGGCAAGGCCTACCGAGCTAGAGTTTTTCATTTTGGAAGCATCGGTGAAGATAGCAAGTTTATCCAAAAGTGTTTTGTTGAAAAGTTTGGACAATTCGTTTGAGGGGATTCAGATTTTTTAATTAGATTGCCTGTAGTAGTGTCAACCTTAGGATGATGAATTAGTGACTGGAAATTGTAGCTAAATAGTAATGGGATATCGTGTAGTCTGATAAGGTCTTTGGTTAGAGATTGAACTTGATGAAATTACTTTAACCTTTAGGCTGCCGGGATTTGAACTTTTAATCCTCCCTTTTAAAGTGGCCAAATTAGTGTCTTGTATCATGTATCAACTATATACAAAGTTCATGTCAGAGGTCAAGCCTATATATAG
>JAYJLV010000046.1:18733529-18753635 GCA_036873485.1 Torymus texanus
TAAATAAATTAAAAATTAAGAAAATACATTAAGAAATAGAAAAAAAACGAAATACTACAATAAATAACTGCATGTATTCTGAAAAAACTGAATATGGGAATACAACGAAATTATAGTAAAAAATCGATAAAAAGTATAATCAGTATTTTATCAAGATTTTTTAAATAAAAATAGATATCGATCTCGGGTAAAGTGGAGTTTATTCGACAGATATTTTCCTATAAAAATAGCAAATAAAAAAAATCGATTGTTTAAAAAAAAAGGTGTCTAGCCCCCTTAAACAGATCTCAGATCAAATATACTCTATTATTGATACATTAACACAATTTTGAATGAATGAAATATATGCAGTACTTTTTAATGAAATTTTTACAACAAAATTTTAATGTTACTTGATTTTTAAATTACAAAAATAAAATTTTAAGAAAATCGAATACTATATAAATGTTCTTGTTTTTCATTGAATTAATTTTTAAAAATTATTGTACGGACTGTAAGGCTAAAAAAATAATTTGTTAACATTTGTAGTTAATAATTTTTTAAAAATTCTGGTTAAAACTATTTATATGTATACATTGAGATAAATATTCAATGAAACTAAGTCAACATTTTAATATTCTTGATTGTTATTGTTTACAGTAATAAATAAAACTTTTATAAAATTTTGTAACAAGTCATTTATTTTATTAGTTCTATAAGATATAGTTATATAAGTTCATCAATTAAAATATCATGATCTATTGTAGACTAATCAATTTTGTTTGCGAAGATCCTTTCGCAGCATGCTTGAAGTCTATTGCAAAAAAGCAATTTTAAAATAAATACTTAATCCTTCAGAAATTTTCCAGTTATAATTGTATAACTAAAACCCGAATTTTCAAATTTGTTCTTATTTCTTTAAACTCATCATTTAGAAACACATTCTACAAATAAAATAAAATTTCTGATTTTATTTTATATACAGTATTGTTAATAATGTAATACACCGTATTTGAAATCATTCATTATTATTCTCTACAAAATATCTCTAACAATGGTCCATCTTTTAAAAAATCTTTTGATATTTAATTTTCTGAAATCTCGACAATCCTTTTAAAACTCTGCAGGCAATGAGAAATTATTTTATTAACCTTTTCAATCTTTTTACAAAAACTTTCGTCATTCTTTGATATACTTTTACCCTTAAAAAGTTGTGAAATCTCACTAAGTTTTTTTTAAAAACATAAATATTTGGGCAAGTATAAATGTGGTTTACTATTTTCATATATTTAATCACCTTAACTTATTGGAAACTTTATAAAAATATACCTTCTTGTCTTTCCCTCTCTCTCGCCCTTTCTGCGCCTCTCCCGTTCTCTCCGTCTCACTCAAAGTCTGACAAACTTTGTACAAAGACTTTAATGAAAGCAAAAATATTTTTTGAAAACAAAAAAATTAACATTTTTAAAAAAAATAAAGTTTCATGCATGTTTTTATTACTATCATTATATCCTGTTAGAAATGAAATACTCGATCATTATATCCTCTATATTCTTTAGAAATTAAATATCTCAAGGTTTTTTTTTAAACGTTTTACGAAAGTATCAGGCAAGTATGTTTATTTTTGTGTATTCTGAAGAATAATAATAAAATAAAACTTTCTACGAAATTATAAAATAAGGCAAGTATAGGCGTTTCTTCTTTATAATCTATAAAATAATAATATTTATGATTTTTTAAAAGAAATAAAATAAATATCAGTGTAAGTAAATACATTCAGATTGTTTACTACAAATCATACAAACGAAAGTTGTGAAATCAATTATGGGTAGTCAAGTAATGCAAACAACTCTCCGAAACAACTGTACGACAATTCTCAAAAATGTGCTCAAATTTCTTCATTCTTCTATACAAATTAAACACAAGAAAGTACTGAAATCAATTTATTGTAGTCAAGTACCCATAAGTTAAATTGACTGACATAATACAACTTTTCGTACCTTGCGTGTAAAATTATATTTTACACTCACATTGTAACTTCAAAAATATTCAGTCATCGGACATAAAGTACTACTTAATGCCTAAGAGGCGCAATAGCTCACATACTCTTACAAAACCTTATAGAACCTATGCACTTTACTCCCGTATAGGTGAAAATTATTTTAATTATATAACTATTATGCCTTCTTTTTATTTCTAAATTTCATAAGAATTTTTTCAAATGTTTACGAAAAGTCACAGCCTATATAAAATAATTACATAGTTATCAACACATTCCTATTTTTCATTATTCTTTCTCAATGTTGAACTTTCTATAATATTACGCATCTTGGGAGGACAAGAGAATTGTCTAGAGCTGCTCTAGCAGGGATGGTCCTCCAATCGAATTATAGAAAAGTTAATCAATAATCAACGTGTATAGCTGACTAGATTGGTCCTTCATCTACCATACTTCGAATATTTAGTATAGCCCGTAAGTAGATTTAACCTTTTCATCTCATAATAAATTAAAATAGATACACATTTAAGATAGTAATTGTCCGATATTGGTGTTTTTAAATGTTATAAATTATATACAATAGATTTTATATATGTATACAATTACTTATAAACTCAAATTAAATAGTTACGCGCTATTATTTTTTTAGTCTACCCTACTTAAATTGTTGTACACTAAAATATATTTTATTTTTTAGTGGTAACAAATTTATATTTCATCTAATATTTACTAAAATTGCATAAAAAAGAATTTTTAATTGTCCTTTTTAATAATATTTATTCAAGATGTAAACAGGCATTATTTTAAACTTCTGATAATCAGTAACTTTTCATAAATGAAGCTTCTAGTTTCTTTATATATTCAGAAGTATATTGATAGTCTAATATCGAAGTAGTGACATGTGGCATAAATATATCGTGATTAATATACCACCATTCAAAGTCTGATGGATAGAACTTTACGCGTCCTACTCTACCTATTTATTCGCGGAAGTTTTGCTTATTAAATAGTATTTTTTATGATTTTCGTATAGCAACTTTTATTTTAAATAGTAAAAATATTAATGATAATTTTTATTATTTCAGTAGACATTTTTTTAACGGTCGCTGAAATATCACAATATCAGTATAATATCTAATTTTCTATAAAAACCATAAAAATATTACAAACTTAAAAAAAAATGTTCTCCGCGTACAAGCAGTAAGTAATAGCGCCAAATCTCGTTAAAATACTGACCAACACAAATACGAACCAAAATACTGCAGATTCATATAAAAAAGTACAATGCTATCCTATCATCTTACGCAATCATCCTCCCCTATTACGTATATGAGAAAATCTCCGAAACCATTAACTGTTGGGAAACTGTTAAAACTTCTGGAGATTTTGTCATATAAATCCGGTTACCGTGCCCGTGCAATATTGCTATACGCTGCCCGCATATAGCACGGACGAAGCTGGGAACGTGTGCCACATGCTATAGATCACGATGTTGTGGATCAGATCTTGTATCTTGCTTCTCATACTTCTATTCCGTTGGATTCTGCGGCGCGGAGCTATACACCACTCCGCGGGTGCAGGCCGCGATGTAACGCAATGTGGTCTGGCTGTCGTCGTCTCGTTCGCTTCTCTCCCCTTCCTCGTCGCCCCCAACGTGTTTGCGCGATGCACTGGTGGGGAGTATCACCCCAGTCTCCACAATAATGGCGCGCCATGAATGCTCCCACCACTGGGTACGAAAGGGCGGACTCTCGGCCCTGCGCGTCCGCTATTGGCTGTCAGTTGTGCCTTCTCCTAATCCGCCGGCCAATGGCGCTAAAGAGACACAAGGATTACCAGGCTCGGCGAATCAGCTGCCACTCCGCGTCCCATTGGCGGGTTCGGGCCAATGGGTTGTACGTACTCCCTCCTTCCTCTTCTCTCCTCTTTCCCGTCTGGACCGCGCGACATACAGCAGCTCCTGCTATCGCTCGTCAAAGAGGGAGAGCCACTTTTTTCCTCTCTCTCTCTTTCTCTCTCTCTCTCTCTCTCTCTCTCTCTCTCCATCTCGCAGCAACTTGGCACCGTCGCTATCGCTTGCAGCGGCAGCAGCATCGCACAGCTCGCGTTCTCTCCCGCCGTTTCTCGGGCGTGCGCTCTGCACACACATCCGCCCGGCTCGACGGCAGCTGATGCTCTATCGTATCCGCTCGCTGCCGGGCTCGGGGGTAGCCCGTAGCACCGCTGCTACTACTGGTGGTGGTATTATCGCGCTCGCGAGAGCAGGAGGGGGGAGGCAGAGCAGCCAGCCACCGTCGCCGCTACCGCTGCCGCCGCCGCCGCCGCCTCGCTGAGCGTCGCTCCCTCGAGTGGGTCTAAGCGGCCGTGAGAGGGCCTCTCCAGGAGAGCCCCAACAGTACTCTCCATTCATTCATCCATACAGGCAGGCCAGCCAGCCAGCTAGCGCGCAGATCCGCACCCGAGAGAGCCCCGGAGCCGAGGAGTGAGTGAGAGAGAGAGAGAGCTGCTGCTGCAGCGCCGCGCGCGTCCTCCTCTACCTATATACTCTCGAGCGAGCACACTACACACAGCGCGCGCGAGCACACAAGGAGCTGCTGCGGCTCGCGAGAGAGAGAGAGAGAGAGAGAGAGAGAGAGAGAGAGAGTGAGAGACCCCGGAAGAGAGAAAACAACCCTTCGGCTCTCTCTGCTTTTCGAAGGCCGCGCGCTCTCTCGCCCACGCCGGATCCTCTCGACCCGAGAGCGCGGCGCCCGGGCCCGCCCGCTCCGCATCGAGAGAGCGAGAAAGACAGAGCGCTCTTCGTGCGCGCCCGCAGTCCTCGAGAGACACTATACTGTACACGGCCGAGTGCGGGAGCGAGTGCCGTGGCAGCAGCAGAGAGCAGGGCGTCGAGAGAGCAGCCTCTTCGAAGACCCGGGCGGGCGCGCGCTGCCGCCCCCGAGACACAGCACATATTCCAGTGTCGGCCGCCGGCCGGCCCTGGCCGGCCACGCACTTTATCATATAGCCGCAGTGATAATAATACGTCATGCGGCCGCCGGTCATGCCTGCCGACATAGTGCCACGCGAGTGAAACGATTCGCGGAAAAGTATATATTACGCAACGACAGTGTCATTTATAGAGAGTGTGACAAATGTTGGTACAGTGACACACGTTGGTTTTTTTCAGTTATATTAAAAATATTATCAGTGAGCGCGAGGGAGAGAGTATCGATCGAGGAGTGCCTGCGCACCGATCGACGAGAGAAGGGAGCGCGAGAGGGGGAGGAAGAATATGCCGTTCTGGTTGTAAGGGTACGTCGCCAAAATTCTTTGCGGTTCGTATCTGCGCTACTTCGACGGCAGGAGCGTCGAGGTCTTCGCCGAGATGAGCGGCGGTGGCAGCCAAACCGGTGGCGGCGGTGGTGCCAATAGCCAGAACAGCAACAATGCCGCCAACAGCTACCACCAGCATCAGCAGCAGCAGCAACAACAACAGCAGCAGCAGCAGCAAACGGAGCTGGAACAAGCGGGTCTGCTGCCGGAACTCAATGGCGTCGACCTGGCGGCTATGAACTTATCGCCCAAGCACCAGCACTCAGCCCACGTGCAGGGTGGCGCCGGTGGAGCTCACACGACGCCCTTCAGCGTCACCGACATACTCTCGCCGATCGAGGAGTCCTACCGCAAGTTCGAGCTCGCTGCCGCTGCTGCAGCCGTCGGCGCAGTCGCCCACACTCCAGGCTCGCCGTACGCGAACGCCTGTAACCGGGGCGTGAACCCTAGTGGTGGTGGTGGAGGTGGTGGTGGTGGTAATACAGGCAGCTCGAGCGCGAGTTCGGGTAGTCCACCATTACACGGTGGCTCGACGCCCGGTGTGAGTACGCCCGGGCCTATCAGTGGGGCTAACAACGGTACAGCCGGTGGCAGCGGTGCTGGTGTAGGGGGTTCGTCGGTTGGCGGCATTGGCGGACCCACGAGCGGCATGAGCGCTGCTGCCATGGGTAATCCTTACGCGACGGCGATGCAGCTGACGCCGCAGTATCAATACTGTGCGGCTGAACTGTCGCCGTATCATCACGTGGGTCCAGGCAGGGGTGGTGGTGGTCCCGGCGCGGGCGCCGCGGACCCGATGATGTCCCACGCCGTATCGTCCCATCATCATCCGTGGTACGCACCCGCGCCACCGACCAGCAACGATCCACGATTAGCAAGTGAGTATATAGGTATACGGTGACTGGTGAGGTGAATTAAGTATGTGTCTGCGATTAGCAGGGGGAAGAGGATCAGAGAAGTTGCACAGAATGGGATTAGAGGTCGTATGGCGGTATGTGAGAAGGAGTGTAGGTGAACTAGACCGAAATTTCGGGGCAAGTGTATCCGAGGTTTAGGTAACTTATAATTTTTTTTTAATGATCGAATACGAAGTATAATTATATGTGTAGATGGAAAGAAAAGTTTAATTTGTGAAAATCGATTTAAAAAATATTCGAAAATTTGATAACAACCATCATTTTTACCATGAGAAATGTTATTTGAAATTTCCATTATAAGTACTAAAAATAACTATTATCAAACTCATGAGTTTCAAAATAACAGCATACTGATATTTTGATTCGGCACTTCAATGTACTTATGAATATAACAAGCTGTTACGAGTAATAAAAAATAAAATTAAATTGGAATACTTTACTGACATAGAAGGGACACTTAAGTGGACATTTTGCTAATAAAAATAAATTACAAATCCTTTTGGTAACTGCTGTAACTGAAGTTCAACTTTATTAAATTAAATATTACCCTTGAGTTTGATACTTATTTTTACAAATCAAGAAGTTGTACTATTTTTTTTAAAACACGTATCTCACGCTGGTGTTAGCTCCTAAACGCGCAAGTACCCCTTGAATTCATGAGATTCCTAAACGTCGTATCGCGTTATATACTTCAGCGACCCAAAATTCTTGCGGCTGTTTGCTTCCCACAAAACTACCAAAACTATTTAACTTGGAGAAGAAAGGATTCCTTCTATTCGACTCTATTTATCTTCCAAATTCATTGTTAATTTACTTAAAAATAATCTTCTCTTAAAAAAGTGATGGATGAAATCTGTCATCACAATAAGACTGTTTTTATTGGTTGTTGTAAACTCATTAGATTGGTTTATATAGGCGCGAAAATCTAATATGTTTAATTTTCAAGATTGAATTATCGAGTTTATAAGTATTTAAAACTGAATAATTAAAATAGTATAAGAAAAATTTCATTATCATATTATCAAATTTATGTTATTGTCTTTAAATTTAAACTGATTGACAGAAACTTTTAAATTGAAACTAACTTGATCGCTCATAACCTCAAAAAAAGAAATAAATAAATAAAATAATGAAAACCAATACGCGCGAAGCGCGTTGAATCTAGCTAGTATGATAAAAATATATTGATTAAATAAAAGTTTAACGACAAAAAAATTGTTTTCTATAACTTTTGAAACCCAGAAAATTAATTTCTATATAAACTATTAAAAATCGAACGTTCACGCTTATATTCTTAAACTATAGAAAAAACTTGACCGATAATTTTAACGAAATTTATTTAACAATAAAACTACGCAAATTTTCAGTCACGCAACCACCGCATCCTATTGTCCCACGCATCAAATACTCGGATAGATATACAGATATATGCAAAAATCCTGTCTGCTCATAGAGTATTAACTTCAGCATATACGCGCTCGAAAAACATCCTGCAATACTTTGCGACGGATAAATCAATATAGCACGGGCAGCTGCCACTGGTCCGACGGCGCGCGCGGCAGTGCTGAACTTGCGAAAGATAAATAATACGCGCGACAGAGGCGCGCCCGTCGCTCAGTTTGTTCGGCCGAATTTACGTAGTATTGGGTTTCGGATAACGATGGATTTCGTTCGTTGTGGTCGGATTTGACGCTCATTTGTGTATAGATGATTTTTGTTGTTCTGTCAAAAAAATTCTGGCATTATAGTGTTTATTTAGCGTATAACTTTAGAAGTGATTCTTTTGTTTTATAAATATTCTTGCGATCGTTTTCATAATAATTAACTGATCATTAAAGATCGGCGTTTTTCATAAAATTACATCGAAGTAGTATCTAAAATCGTGAATTTCTAAAATTACTACGCAGTGAACATCAGTTAAATCACTCCCTACTCTATTTAAAACTTAAACCACGACATTTTACCGAAACTCCCTTGAACTCATTTTCCTACTGTTTTCTAAAACAACTAAAAATAAAATATTATTTCGCATCGCTATTACACATTTTCTTTCCTCCATCTAAACCTCGAACAACACCCCACAAGTAATCGCTCCAAACCCCAACCACTTTCTTCTTTCCTTCCTTTCTACCCATTTTCAAAATAAGACATCGAAGCACGCCTCGCCGAAAAAGCAAACACACAACGCGCGTATATATAAAATCCCGATCGTCGTCCGTCGGCCAATTTTCTTCCGCTAGTAAAATTCACACACAGAATATATATATAATACCTAATCTCAACGAAGGCTAGTAGATCACGTCCGCCGCACTTGCGTCCATTTGCGCTCTGTCGGTTTCCAGTTTCAAAGTCAACAGCGGCAATCGCACTTACGCGCGCGTTTGAGTGTGTTCTATGCGGAAGGGAACGATGAGAAGACGAGGCAGTTGTTGTCACCCGAACGCGCGCGTAGTTGTTCCTGTATAAGCACAAGAGAGAGAAAGAGAGAACGAAGGGATATATCGTATACAGTTGATGTACGCTGTAATTTCCGGTGTTTCGGTAGTGCCTAACTAAGAATCTTAGCTATCAATTATTCAGTACTTTTTGTTATTTTACCTTCACACTTGTAAAATTTAAGAACGGCTAACATAATTACAATTTAATATGTCACATATTCTTTATATTTTTACTAATATTTTAATTTTATACTTTAAAATATAATATGTACCATTCCAGTATTAACAATGTTAATTATTTCACACCCAACCATCGCACCACCGTACACACGAAGTCAACTTTTCACAGACATAATTTCCAAGAATTTCACGTTTAACCACTGCGATATTTTCCATATCACACGACACTTTTCAATTCCACATAACAGTCTAAAAATGAAACTCCAAGCCGCCGAAAACTCGAAAAATATACATCCACTGTACTCGATTTTTTTTGTTCGTTTGCAATATTCCTGCCTGCTGTAATCCCTCGCGAAACTCGGCAACGCGTGCATTCAGCCAAAATTCACGTAAAACTAAATATATATAAAACTCTCGAAGTATCGAAAATCCGTCAGTGACGCATTGCGCCGTTACGCCCGAGTACGTTACGCATGTGTATATTTGTATATATCGATTTGTACATAACTGTCGCTTCGTGTGCTTGCAATATATATCGCGCGTCGGTTTTAGTTAAACAAATATATACATCGCGTACGCTGGCGTTCTATATACGTATCTAACCGGCCGAATCCAATTTGCCGAGGCATTATCCCATATATATCTATATATATATATTGCATTCGCCGTCCCCGAAGAGAACGAAAATTCTCCGGGGTATATATACGATATACGTCAAACACGTGGAGTGCTGCACGACGAAGGGATATGGTTTGATTTCGCTAATGCGCGCATCTCGAGTGTTCTTTAAACTTGCCCGCTGCTCGTCCAGTCTAATGCTCATTGCATTTCGCTGTGGATCGAGAGATATTCACTTTTTATTGCTTTTGATTCGAGGGCTACATGTGTCTGTGCGGGATTCATTTTTCACCCGTTTGATTTTTGACGTGCTCGGTAGACTGGAACGTATGTACTAGGCTTACGTAAAATAAGTAGATTAGTTAAAGAAGATTCTAAGTCGAAAATATTCATTGTATTTTTTTGTGCGGTGACATAGCAATAGATTGTGTCAAAAGTTTTTGTTTGCATTTTATAACTTATTCTGCTACCTCTGCATATCACCAATATATAATTTCCATTTTCATTTATCCTTTAGACTCTTTCAACTTTCTCCATATCAACAAACCGTACACCCATACAATTATATATAACAATTCCATCATTTCTCTACTCCCTCTTACCCCCTGCACACTCAATCCACAATAAGTCAGACAACCGCTACATCCCGCAACACTCGTCGCTCAACAACCAATTTTCAACCTCAAATTTCCGAATCCTCGCTATGCGCACAAGTATATACATTCAATCTTAGACAAACAAACGTGCAGAGTTGTCCCGTAAGTCTTCTTCTCCACTTGCTGCCACTATGTATATATATAACGAAGTCAATATTAGAGCGCGTTTTAAAGGCGTCTATATAGTGTATCCGGACGATACGAGAGTTGTTCCCAGGACGGCCAGGGTGGCCCCTTCTTCTCAAGACGCTTTCGTAACGAGGCGCCTCATTGGCTGTGCTTACAAGTAATGACGATCGCATAGTCTCTCTCTTTCTCTCTGTCTCGTCCCATCCCATTCTTATAAATATATCTGTATATTCTTTCCTTAGCAACGCGTGCTGTCAGTCAGAAAATCCGGTTCTCTCTACTCCCACCTTTTTCACGCGGCCGCGTGTGTGTCCAGGACGACGACGACGACGACGATGACGTTGAGAAATATACGTTCGAAAAAATAAAGACTGCCATTCATGATTTCTTCGTTCTCTTGAGTCGCGCGTAAATATATATATACACGTGTGGGGCTCATCCGTGTGTGATGGGTCGCCCCTTCATTCACTGCCACGCACTTGTAGGCTTGAGCCTCTAATTTCTCAGAATATAATCGCGATTACACGGACGAATGAATCTCAACCAATTAGTAAATGCGGTTGTCGAGGAGAAGGATGCGCTGCCGAGATTATTTTCTTTTTGTCTGTTCTGGAGAAAGGAGTTGGCAAAATTTTTTTTTTTATTTTATTCGAGAAATTTTGTATAGTGCTGATGTATTTTTGGATCTGATTGTTTTTTTTTTCAAAGGTATTAGTAATTTCACGACAAAAATAAACACAGTACACATTTTTTTATAATTTTTATTACGGATTATAAACTGATTCAATAGTTTAACAATCTTAAACGTTTAATGTGATGTTTATTGAATGGCATCCGACCTGTGCACAGTACTTATAGTCGTTAGATTGCTATCTTGCTCAGCCATTAACAAATTTAAACGATTGTAGGTATCAGTTAATCTACTTAAATATTATCTTTATTTCACAAAATAAGCTTTTAACATTTTAAATAAATCTAATAATTGCATTTATCGTTTTAACAATTAGTGTATGAATAATATAAGCAATAATCATTTAGGTATTATTTTAATGCTCAAGTACTACACTATGAACAGTGTTGCAATGAAATACAAATGTTATTGTGTCTTGTCATTCATTAATCAATAAATGTCGCCAAATGGTATACGAGCATTTTCATGATATAACTAAAATTATGGATAGAATTATTCTCAGCGCATCGCGAAGCTTACATCCAATTATCAATAATACACCAGCAGTCAAAATGACCAAACAAAGAAAATCAAACAACTGCATAGACAAATATGAAAAATCTCTCGTCTACGCACACACAAACTGAAACAAAACCCCAATATTTTCTCTAGCGCCCACATCCACAATATTTCTCCGAAGAAACACTTGTCCGCGCGAATGCTGCAGCCATAGACACACACACACACACACACACACGCGCGTGTGCACGTATCTTCTCACACTCTACGCATCCACCAGGTTCCCATCGTCGACTTTCTCTGCGCCTCTCCACGTGTAAAATACTCGCGTGGACCTCCCGGCGGCCAGACGATGACTTGGTACTTTCATGGCTGCCCAAATCGCGCTCGGACACAATATAGTACCCGATGACGAGGGTCGTTGTCGTCGTCTAGCTTTACAGATCAATTTGACGCGCGGGCGCCTCAAGCCTTAATTATCCCCCTACCCTGGCCGCGCGATCGTTATCATCGCTGTCATAATATAACGAGGCGGAGGAGGTGGATAGCGGAAGGCGATCACGTTCTCTTTCTTATGTGGGGGTGTGCATGTATATTATAAGTGTACGGTGTGTGTAGCACAGTGAAGAGGTTGTTGCTTGGTTTTAGATCGGTGGTAAGATATAGTCGAAGGGGAGTACTGTGTGGAAAACAATTTTCTGGGAGTGATTTTTTAAGTATGGGCGGTGTGAGGAATTAAATCAGGTCTAAAGTGAGGAGTTTTTCTGATTTTTAGGATTTAGACTGAGATAATGCATTCAGTTTTTTTTTAATAAATGTAATGACGATATTTTTGTTTTCTCTCATTCTGTAAATTTGTAGCTCAATGTTTTATAAAGTAAGGTAAATCATTAACAAAATGTTGTATAACAAATGCTTGAAAATTTTCAAACATCAGAAACCAGAAAATGTGCAATGATTTTTTCTTTTTTCACTTTGCCCTGCATTATGTAAAAAAAGTAAATAAATAATTTAAAAAATAAAACATTGATTGGAGTATTGAGGGTGTATATTGTTGAAGAAAATAACAAAATACCAATAAAAATGTTTACGACGTTTCGAGAGCATTTTAATTAATATGCCCCTCTTCAGGAATATAAAATATTGTAAAAGTACAAAGTCAATTTTCACGCGGGAAACAATTTGCAAGTCAAATAAAACATTGATATTAATTCTTATATTTTAGTAAGCATAACTTAAATTAAATTTAATGATTTACATTTTCGGAATTAATTTTCGAAGTGAAATATAGATGTGAAGTTGGCAACCTTTCAATGTAAAGATGAAAGAAAAAAATTTGATCTTACAATCTTCAAATTTATGATAATTAAAATTTATTTTCACTGCGGATCAATTGTTTTATAATAAGAAATAACTTTGTAACAAAGATTCAAACAAAATTTTCAATACTTAATAATTATAATTATTTGTAAAAAATTATTTCGTTCCACTCCAACAATATAAATTTCAGATACCTATTAGTGAACTGCTCTGTGACGTATATTATTTTGGATATAACATTGGCAATTTAAATACATATTAATCTTTACACTAAATTTTTTGATAGATTTCTCACAGTTCATAATAAACAATGAAAGTTTATTATGCTATCAAACTTGAATACTTACGATGAATTATATAGTCGAGTAAATATAAATTCAGTTATACTGTGTCACATCATTCACTCACCACATCGACATCGCCATAAACCAGCCTATATAGTGAACAATCAGTCACCATCCTCAAATTATAAAAACTCTTGAAATATCATCTCACAATAAATTACACACGACATCACCAGCACAAGCCATAATCCAACCCCTGCTCTTTATTTTTCAGTCTCGCGGCTGATGACGGCAGCGAGCGCGAGCTCGAACATGGCGGGTTGCTCGGTGGGCCAGTCTATGGGCGACATGGCCAAGTCGTCCGGCATGGGCGTCGGCGTAGGCGTTGGCGTTGGCATGGGTGTAAGCGCAATGCAATTCCCGTTGGCGCAGCGACGGAAGCGACGCGTTCTATTCACCCAAGCGCAAGTTTACGAGCTCGAGAGGCGGTTCAAGCAGCAGAAGTACCTCAGTGCACCCGAACGCGAGCATCTAGCGTCCATCATTCACCTTACGCCTACGCAGGTGCGTATATAGATATAGATATATTATAAATGTGTATAATTATTGTACGCAACGTGATGGAGACGTGCACGTGGAGCAAAGGAAGTTGTACATAATGGAAATATATATGTGATAATTGGGACCACCAGGCGGCCGCCGGATATGCTGGCTGGTCGGATATGCTGGCTGGTCGGATATATAAGTATATGTGAGGAGTTAGGATGATGAGTTGGTGGTGTGTAACCCTTTATCGCACCTGGACCAGAGGATGAGTCGCGCTTTTTTGTCTTCACGCGTGTGTGGGTTGTCTTGATTTAGAAGAGGGCGCGAGAAGACTTGACGTGGGTATTGTGGCCTGTCGAAATTACAGCTTTTAGTGGATGAGATGTGATACAGTGGTTGAGTATGAGTGTGCTGGTGGTTTTTGAGAACTTGAATTTCCGGTTTATTGGACAATGTTGAGAGAGATCTTAGAAATATTTAGACAATTAGTCGCCAATTAGCGTTCTTAACGTACTTTATACTTGATCTACTGATTCCATAAGATTTTTATGTTTTTATTTTATACTCTAGACATTGTCAGACTGTAGTTAGAAATTTATTTTAAATTCAAAACATATATATCTAACGTTTTAATAAAAATATCATAAAAAGCATTAAATATTTATTTACATTTAATAACCGCAAGCCGATTAAGCTCCCTGAACTACTATACGTTCTGCATTGATAAATGAAATTTGAGCGACGAAGCAAGCCAGTCACAATACGCCCGTCCTCCTATCTAATTACGCCATTTCGCAAAATCAGCGCTGGTCTCATGCGGCGCCTATTAAACCTCGACCTCGAATCTGCCGTCCCGTAGATTCAATTGGCCACACGAAGCCCTTCTGTATATATGATGCGCATGCGCATAGGATTCGGCGAATGTTGTTCTTTCCTTCTCTCTCTCTTTCTTCTTGAGTGTAATGAAGGGGAGGAGCCCCGATGACAATAAATAATTGTTGCTCATTGGACGCATCCTGCGTCGTGCTCGTAGTTCATCTTGTTTTCATTCGTTCGTCGCATATAACCTTGAAATTGTACTGGCAAAGTTCGTTGAAATATTTTATTTTAGAATAATAATTTTATTGAACAAATATTTTACCAGGATTTCACAAACATTCTATAATCTTCCATCCCACAAATCAAACGTATAACCGGGGCTAATTCTAACGACGAGCAAGATGTTTCACTCTTTTTTAATCGCACATCGACGCGGCACCTTCTTCATCACTCTATTTAATCTATTAGAGCTCGATCGCATTCATCACGTGGCGTAATCTCAGCGAATGAAAAATCAAAGCCGTCCGTGCACCAAGCGCTCTTAAAAATCCATTCGTACCATACGTACCTCGCAATAAAATATTCAATATTCAATTAAAAATATAAAATCAAATCGCCGTGTCCACATACACACACACCCACATCATCCCTCCATCTCAATCGAATCCTCTCCTGTTCTCTCTTTCTCTCGTGGGCGCAGAGATTAATTCGTCGCAGCCGAACAATGGGCATTTAACGAAGGGTAAAAAGCGAGCGAGTATAGAACGCGGGATGTCGCGAGAGTGGCGGAAGTCGATAAGCCCGTACTGCCGCCGTTGCCACCGTCGCTACCGTCGGATCGATGCGTGGCGCAAGCGCGCGCTCCACGGAAGTCCGCGCGAAGAGAGGCCTGATTGCAATCAGGGGGAGTTTTCACCGAGCGCGATGTAGGAGGAGTGAGGGAGAGAGAGAAAGTCAAAATGGCTGCGCTAGGGTGGAAATTGCTTTTTCTCCGCCAACGAGCGGGGGTGGAGGAGGTGAGGTGGAGGGAGAGTGTATCGGCAATCGATGCGGGGAAATTAAGGATTTTTATGCAGGGGGGGGTTTTTGAAAGTGCAAGCGACGCCGTTAAAAGTTGCAATTAGAGAGCACGATTGCGGGTGAGCGTTTGTTGTGGAAGCTTCGCTTGGTTAGTGTATATATGTAGAAATTCCCATATTATGAGATCATTTAATATCCATATCATGTTGGTTAGAGTAACGAAAAACCGCTTATTTTTCATTCAGAGCTTTAATCATGAATTTCAGCTTTCTGAAAAAGACTATTCCGATTTTCTATGTTCAACATCATTTTCATGGACTATATTAGTTATAGAATAAGGAAGATTAGTTCTCAGAGACGTGCTTAAACTTTTTTTTTTCGTTATTTTTTCAGACAAGTTATGTGCAATTTTGTGTGAAGTTCTCATATAGGCGTGGAGGTACGTCGCAAGCGTAGAAAAACTGTATTATTCGAATAAATATTTTAACGCCGTTTCAAACGGCTAAGTTTATTCTGGTTGCTGTTCGTTTTTGTCGATGGTGTACATGTGTAATTCTTAGCTGACAGTTTAATCAGAAACTTATATACAATATTACAATTATAAGAAAAAGCTAATTCTTTTTAGATTTCTAAGCATATTTTTAGAACTACAAGAAACAAGAAATAATCATTTAAAATGGGTCTGAAGTTTGTATCGTTGGAGTGCAACGAAATAATTTTTTACGATTGATTAAAGTTATTAAACAATGGAAATTTTATCTAAATCTTTGTTATAATATTGTTTTGTACTATAAAACACTAAATCTACACGCAAAATTAATATTAATTGGTATAAAGTTGAAGTAAAATGTATTATTTATTTTATTTCGTTGCATTCCAACGTTGCAAACTTCAGACCCATCATTTAAAAGTATTGGTACAGTATTCGTTTCATATTTTTACTGAATATAATACAAACATTATTAAATTCTGTTTGTCTGTTAAAGCCGCAGAAAAATAGAAAAATTCTGAACACATATACAACAGAATGGAAACAAACGATCCGCGCTATATCTAAATGAGATTCTATGTTGCGAACGAATTCCATCCACTTCGAAAACCAATTCCGAGTTCAAAACAAATTACAACACTTGCCCAGTTAAATCTGAAAAATTAACACACTCTATATCGAATTGCATCTTCACCTTTATACAAAACGCATACGCCCATCCACCCCCACTCACACACGACGAATACATAAGCGCCACTATAAGCTTTCGGAGCTGCGGGGCTCAAAGCTCACAGCGTACACATGTGTGTGTGTGTGTGTGTGTGTGTATATATATAGTAGTCGATTTATGCCGTGAGAGCGCACTCGCGGGGTCAAGGATCGAATTTGAATTAACGAGCCAACGATGTAAGGAATCATACCGCGTATATATCTGTAGCTTCCCAGAATAACCGAATAAGTACACTTTTCGAGTTTCTGAGAAAAAACTGGTTTTAATATTCAAACTTAAATGTAAGACCAGAAGAAACGAGATGAGTCGCAATACTTGACTAGTCAATTGACATATTCAAAACACGTATTTATACGCTGGTTTGAACTGCAGATTATACATTTTCTGATGCGTTAAAAACGAGTAAGAACTCAAAAGAGTATGAGGACTTATCTGGTTACTCCGGGAACTGTAGACTTATCTGAAAGTGTGGTTCGCGTTTATTTTAGAACCTATTCTTTAATTTAATTATGAAACGGGTCAATAAATTACAAAATTAACAATTGTTCAATGAATTTTTCTAACTTATTCAAGACATTTCTATTTTTCTGACATTTCTATTAAATTTACGACCATTTATATTGTATTTGTATTGTACTAATCTTATAAAATTTTAAAATGTTTATAATTTGAAAATGTATAGGGATTTTTTAAATAAATTATAACTACGATAAACAAAAAAAAAAATGATGGACTTATCCGGTTATTCCGGGCACAAAATTTGAAAAATGGACTTATCTGGTTACATTTCAGGTGAATTATAGCTTTATAGATTATTGTAGATTATTAAAAAAAGTGGATTTATTCGTTTATTCCGGGAAGTCACAGATATATATATGCTTGTCGAGCGAAAGATCAAGTGAGAGGTACTGTATGCTATATGTATATACTGCACCCACTGCGCGCTCATGTTCGAGGACGTGTACTTGAAAGAGGAAAAGGCCACGGCACTACCTTGTGTGTATATATAACGATGCCTTTTTCTATACCGAACACTTGATTGTTTATTAACGCCAACGACGAATGCGAGCGAGTTGCTACACATGCTGTTGAGGGATTGTAATTGATGACGATCGTTGTGCAGGTTTTTGCAGAATGCGCTCGATGGTATGTGTGTGTGTGTGTGTATATATATATATATATATATAGCTGTGAGTGGTAGTTGCTATGGAAGAGAACAAGATGACGATTTGATTGGTTGAAAAGGAGGTTCGTGAAGAAATAATAATAGGTGAAAAAGCAAATTATCGGCCCATTGTTCATATGTGCCTTTTTTTTGTTAATGGTTTGAATATTCTCAGAATATATCTTTTAGTGTATAGCTGTCCTAGTACATAGAAAAAAGAACTAAGGAAGAACTGAGCAAGATTTTTACAAAATACTGTACGAACTGCTACCAAAATGTTGATTTCTATTTATTAAATTGCTATTCATGGGTTTCTAACATAATACACAACCCACGCGCACTTGTTATTTTCACTTAAAATCTTTACTATGCACAAATTGTATCTAACCGTTTCCAACTATAGTGCACGCCAATTTGATGAAACCGCTCTTCATTCGTACTTCGACTGATCGCGTCAGTTTTCAATAACTATACTTTTTTTCATTTAATCTTCGAATTTTCCTCGTACAACCCCACCCCTCATATTCCTCGAGCTTCGCCGCGTATACACAAACTCAAACCCCGCAGCTTTTAACTCGGGAACCCCGACACAATCAACTCCAATCGTCCGGACAATTGCACCAATCAAACTCCACGCGAGATTAAAGCGACAGCGAGCGCACGCGTCTCCTGAAAATTCTCTCCCTTCCGCGCCATATCTATACCTACACGTATAGTACACACACATACTATGTATACCCTTGCCTCCTCTCTCTCTCTCTCTCTCTCTCTCTCTCTCTCTCTCTCTCTCTCTCTCTCTCTCTCTCTCTCTCTCTCTCTCTTTCTCTCTCTCTTCCGAGACACCCAGATGCAGCCCTCCATTTTGCGCGAGCGCGCATTGTTGCCCCAAGTGCGCAGCCCCCATTGTCGTCACTCTCTCTCTCTCTCTCCCTCTCTCTCTCTCTCACGTAGGGGGTCCTTTGTACCATCCATTGTTATTGTTATCGCCACTGTTGCTCGCTCGCGCTCTCTTTTTACTTTTGCGAAGCTTTTGTACTCCTCGCCTGCACTGGAGCCTCCAGCTGCTACTGCGGCAAGAGAGCATTAGGCGTAAATTACCCTGGCGACTCGTGTAGTTTTCGCGCGCGCACGCCTTGGTATATGCAGCAAAGAGAGTATAAGGGGCTTTGTCTCGCAGGCGAGCTGCGTGTATATATATAGAGGTGGAGCGTCGTGTCGATGGGCTACGGTTGGCTGGCGGCTCGATGAGCCAAACGCGCGCGCAGACTGGCTTTTTGCTATGGGTATATAAGGGGCATAGAGGAGGAGGAGGAAAAGAAGGAGAAGAAGGAGAGAAGGTGCAAGCTTAGATTTGGTTTTCGGTTCTTGAGCGCTCTGTATTACGTGCGAATGGAAGTGGTCCGGTATGTGTAATGTGCATAGGGTGGAGGCCAACGTCGGAATTGACTTTGTTTCGCGTTCAAAGGCTAATGAGCCGTGCAAGGTTATTGAATGCATTATATATATATATATATATATATATATACATATAAAAGGATTATTTTATCCAGGTTGTTATTCGTCTAATTTAATCATTATTATCGTTGAAAATTCTAGTTTTTTTCACGTGCTCTGTTCTCTTTATATAGATACAGATTGATGATGCAATCCTTTGTAAAATTATAGCATATTTGGAAATCAAATGATTGGAATTTCGTAAAAGCAATGATTTATCAAACTCATACGAGTTACCATAATTAATTTATTAATTTATGTTTTAAATCAAGAATTGCATACAATCATTACACGGAGAAAAATGTTGTAGTAAAAATTGCCATGTCTGATTGTAAGTGTGGGACATACTCTAAATAGCCCAAAAATGACCATAATTCATGGTGAAAATTGCCATAAGTTTATGGCAATTTTTCTTACATTGTGAAAATTACTATAAATTTATAACAATTTTTACCATGCATTATCGCAATTTTTGGAGTATGTATTTTGAGTATGTCCCACACTTACGATCAGATATGGAAATTTTTACTACAACATTTTTCTCCATGTAATATAGAGTCCGTCTATCTATTAAAATTACACAGGCACACAAAAAATAAAAAGTGGTCTGTCCCAGAAGACACATCATCATATCTTAATAAATTTAGATGCGCTGATCTCAAATATAACCTCAATTTTGGCCTATCACCTCAGGATTTTGAGATACCTATAGCTCTTAAAATTTCGGGGTGTCACAATTTTAAGGTCAAATATATTATTTTTTATTAATTTATCGGTGTTACTGTGTAGTACTAGTTATGCCCTATATAATCCATTTT
>JAYJLV010000046.1:18759953-18773603 GCA_036873485.1 Torymus texanus
GATATCTCGATTTTTTGCGAGAATTTTGGGTCGATCGTGAGACAGAGGGCGCGCGTAGCGCGCCTAATAACACTAGTTAAACATAATGTTGATAGAAAAACTAAACTCAGCTGCAGTAACACGGAAAAAATAATGAGTTACGCTAAGCAATTAGTTGCTTAGAAAGGGCACAACTAAAAAGGATAATCAGTTTTACTAACAAGTAGTGATTCTGCTAACTATTTTCAAGTAGTTAAAAATAACCAATCTATATTTACTCAATATAACCTCAATAAAATAGTTACCGTAACTATTTTATATCGTTAAAACTACTAATCTAACCGTTACTGAATGTAACCAATAAAGATGGTTACCATAACTATTTCATATCTTTAAAATTACGATTTTATCGTGGCTTAGTGTAACCAATGAAGATGATTTTGATAACTATTTCACATCGTTAGACTTACTAATTTGCGTACTTGCCTATGCGCGTATTAATATCCATTAACTCGTTAACTCGAAATCTTTATCATTGAAATAGCTTTCAATTTCTTCTAAAACAAAGGCGAATAAATATGAAATACATATTGTATCACTCATTTGGCTTCTTTGAATACGAAAAAATACGGTAAGAATGCTATCAAACGGGGTAGAATTATAAAATTAATAAATTTCTATGTTTTATTGCTTTTGAACTAATTTTTTTCTTCAACGATCCAAGAAATAAATTGGTTATTTTAACCATTACCAACCGATTACCATTTATGTTGCTTAGGCCAACTTAGTCATAGTTGTGTCATTTTAAGCAATTTAAATACTTAGGGCAACTAACTTCTTTTTTCAGTGAAGGACTTCATAAACATTATAATCTTAAATTTTATTATATTATCAGATATGTAAATGAATGGTATGAAAGTTCTTTACAAACTCAGAAACTACTAGGATTTATGACATTGAGATGTATAAGACCCTGTCAGTTAACTGCAGGTGGGATATACGTTATGAATTTCAGTAATTTTGCAGCGGTAACTACAAAAACCTTTTTTTAAAAGTTGTTTCATTTAATGGAATAATACTAACGCTTTCTTAATTTTTTATCCTGTTTGTGTTACTTAGATTATAAAAACATCAATGTCCTACATGACAATGTTTGCATCATTTAGGTAATTATGGCAATTAATAAATACTTGAGAAGAGACGTTGCAGAGAAGATAACGATTTTCAACTTACGTAGTAAAGCTTCCAGTGAATTAAAAATGTCACTGTTTTAAATCACTTTGTCTTCTGCAATTAGTTTTAAAAATATAGATATATTTTTCGACGTTCAAATGCAGCGTTTTTAAAAAATATATAGACTTGAAAAATCATATTTACTTAAGATTATTAAAACCTGATTGTCCATAATCTTGTTAAATATCTCATAAAAACATATACTATTTTTAATAAATGTTAAGAACTATTCCATCAAAAATTCATTCAATTTAAATTAATCATTTTGAATGTTGTTAATATATTCACCACCATCAATATCATTTCTTAGTGTCAACTTTTCCAGCGTTTACTGATCACTAACTTGCGAGCTAAATCGTTCCATACGCAATCTGAGATCGACGATATAGAGCGCCATTGTCCTTGCGTTAATGATCTTTAGTTCTAGTATCGCGAAGGCCTCAAGTGTTGTGCACCCCTTCTGCACCAGCCTGATTAACCACCGCATCTTTCTGCCCCCCTCCCCAAATCCTTGGAGTCTGCACCGACTACCAGGACTTCACCTGATCAGAATCGGTGGCGGAATTTTTCTCACAATATTTTTTTAACTTGTTTAACTTCGTTCTATTTCTACTTCCATATGGTAGAAACCAGCGTCAAAGATCAGCAGTGGGTTGATAAAAACAGCACATGTGTATGACACAATGGTGCTTGTATCAATCGATGAAGATCTAGTACTCAAACCCAACTTGACTTGAAGAATAATTAATTTCAGTTTTATCAACCGAGCCACTCTACCTCTAAGTTGTGCAAAGCTCTCGAACGAAACCTGCAGTAGCATTAGCCTTTCGGTATTCATGCGTTCACAGCAATCATCATACCTAAATAATCAATTTAACCCACAGCTCAGGTGCATACGAAAGTTTCAAACTACTAATGCCGGGCTACACTCCCTCGGCCACCGACAAATTCGAACAGCACTTTTTGAAAAAATGCTACCGAAATTTTTGACCTAGCGAGGAATCGAACCAAAGCACTGAACAATATTTATCGAATTCTTCGTCGAAAGTATATTTATATAATAGCTGGTCTAACTTGTCTTTAGACGCGTTAGTTTGCTTTAATTTCGAAATTCCTATAGTACTGAATTTACTGTTTTATTTATTTATTTTGTTCTACAACTGTTCTTGACCAATTATGTTTGCTAGAATACATCTATCAAATTATAAATAATGTCGTAACTAACATTCACCACTTCATAATATGATGCTGTCGTTTTGCATCTTTTATTTTGTTAAATTTATCAGCCTTTTGCTCTATAGGTTTGTGTACGGAATCTGCTTTATTTTGAGGATGTCTTACTTCTAAGAATGAGTGTTTAATATTGATTCTGCATTTTTCAGATGCATAAAAGTACATAGAGAACTTGTGTTTATTCCTGTTCTGGTCAGCGCAATTATCCGACCACAAAAAGAACTCTGTTACACCCAATGCAATCAGTTTTTTAATTAAGTAAACAATTTCCTATTTTATCATCGCCTTTGTAATAAAGCAAACTAGCGTCTAATTTCGGTGTGTTCAAAACTTTCTGAAAAACAAACACTATTATTTTCGTAGTTTCCTTTGGATTTTTCGCTATTTTTTCGTATTCCTTTTTTACGTTCATTGCTTTTTCTTTATTTTATACGTGTGCTGTATGTTTTGCTTCCAATGCTTTTTAAAACCTGATAAGTTTCACTGGTTACAGAGAGGATTACTTAGCACTTGCGAATCATGCTAGTTGTCACAGCAATTTTGTGCTAGTATTCTATTACAATTTTGTACTTCAATTTTGCGGAATATTTGTTTTCAATAACATTAAAGTAGTTGGTCAATATTGTTTAACCAATTTTTAACTTCGATTTTACTGTACTTCTTTTAGTGACAAATAAAAAGAAATGCGTGTTTAATATAAAAATAATTTGCTCAGAAACTATTTGAGATGGAAATCAGAAATACTTTCCTTCCGAGAAACAGAGATTCTTTTTCCTCATAGAAATCATAGATGTTTTTTAGTACTTTTAGTAGACAGAGAACTGTTATTGGTAAAAATAACTATACTGTTTGGTATCGCGGTAACAGACTGTTAGAACCAAAAAAGGTACTAGACTTTCTAGCAAATTTTGCCAGAATGCATTTAAGTAATTAGTTTATAAAGTTTGGTGTTCTTTGGAGCCTCACGATTTATTACGGTGCTACCAAACCGTAAAGTAATTTTTCTAAAACACATTTTCTCCGGGTAGTCGCTAAAAATATAAGAATACAAAATGTCCTTACAATATTCCCGGTAAAAATCAATTCTTACTTGAAAGGGTTACATAAATAATAAATGGAAAATAATTAAAATATAAAAGATATCAAGCTTTATTGAATATGCAAATAATAGAGGACATTATAGTTCTTTTTAGTTGGAAAAATACGGAATAAAAAATGTACTTTTAATAATAGTATTAAGTAATTAAAAGTATGATCTCTTCTCCAGAAAAAGGGCGAATAAAGTGTTCGTATGTACATAAATTATAAAGACTCTATATGCCAATCTAAATTTCAAAATCGAAACTATTTAAACGGATAAAAAATTTGTTGTCACCTTTTATTTCCTCAAAGAAGAACTTTTAGAAAACGAAAAAAACATTTTGAGTCAAAAAATCTTCAACAACATTTAAGTCATCTGATGAGAAATCCGGCATTTCTGAGAAAATTTTATTGAGCGCGTGTATAAGTGTACGTGAAAGAGAATGAATAGCTCACAAGAATGTATTGGCGGATATAGGTAAATAAAAGGTTTTTTTTTAATTTTTTGATAATAATTTAACATTCTATGAATTTATTTTTCTTTATATCAAAAAGTTGTATTTAAAATTTGGTTTTTTTTTCATTATTTATAATAATGATGGTTTCCACGCAGCCTACTGGCCTAGCACGTATCCTCCCACACCTTTATTTTTTTCCCGCATTTTCCCAGGGTTATGTTTGTGCATGGGGCAGAGAAATCCTATAGGCAAACCACGTGGGATAAATCCTAATTAGGAAAACCCGCCCCAGGATGGTCGGTGTATTGGATTAATTCAGTTTGGATCTCTAGGTCACATTCCGTAGGCTTAGGTACCAAAGCTGTATTTATCCACACCTCCCGCTCAATTTGTTAGAAGGCAATTGAACACCTAACCGATCACACAAAGAGTCGCAGAAAAAAACGGGGTCATGCATCCAAGTACTACTAACCGCGCCAAATGCTGCTTAACTTCAGTGATCGGCCATTTAACTCTTATTTATTGAAATTCCATTTTTTCATTTAATTTAGGTCATATTTACCTAATGTAGATATCATCTACAAAAAATGTTATGACTTATAACTGTCCATATTTGTATTAGAAACTTTCTATAAAATCGAAATTTCCATTATCCAATTTGTAGCTCCCAGTAAAACAATTTTTCCCATGTTATTCGAATATTTAATAGATTGAAAAATAGAATGAGTTCTTCAAAGACTCCACAAGCGGATTTCAAAGTTAAAGCTGATCAGTTTAAAAAAAAAAAAATAAAAAAATAAAAAAAATGGATCTAATAGCAATATATAGTTATATTAGATTTAGTATAACAGTATTATAACGCTTCACCGTTACGTTATTTTTCATTACGTAACGGTTATATAAAAAAATGCACGCATTTTACAATCGGCCATTTAGCACACGCATAACCACCACGCAATATAAGATTCTCCAAGCATGTGTAATAAGTACAACTAATGTTAATAAATATATTTGTTTTCAAATTCATACTGATATTCATGTTTTATTTGAATGAATGTATTTTGTCATGAACAAATGAGGGGCGGGGCCCCTATCAATAAAAAAATTATAATTCCATAAAGAAATTATATTATTATAAAAAGAACTACATTGAAATATAAAAAATATTAAACACAATTCCATAAATTTTATAATAATATTCTACTTTTACAAAAGTTTCAGGTCAAAGTTTGTTTTTGTGTAAACGTTATATTTTTCATATCAACTAGCAGTGTCAATGTGCGCTGCACGCGTCATATCATGGGCCAATCAAATTTTACATGTCCATTTCAAATCGATCAATCACAATCATTAGAGGTTCTTCTCAAGTCCATCACTTTTTGATATAGGATAATTTGTTAAATAAAATAATAAATAAAATCTGAGGAAGTCACTGGCAGGATTTTTTTTATTATTCTTGATTTAATATTTTTAATATTATTTAGAGATTAATCTTGCAAATTAAATTTATGCAGGAGCAAAGGCAAAAACTTTTTAAGATATCAACGAAAGAAAAAAACAGTTTTAAATATTTAATCTTTCCATTTCTCTGGTTTTGTTTAGAAATTTTAGATTAGATTTTTGTTTAAATTTTTAAATCCATACGCGATATTTATAATAGGCTCTAAATATATATAAGTATTTAAAAAAAAAACGAACCTGAAACAAGGAGTACATGCGCCGATTATAAAATTCAAATAGCCCGCCACAACAGCTAAGTACGCCATAGATAAGTGTCTTATCACAGAATATCAACGTTACCGACCAAGTTCGGGCGTCGACTCGCCGCGGATAGGCAACGACAACGACTATGAGTGAACGGGCAACGCCGACGACGTCGCCGACTACGTAGCCTAGAAAAGTCAGACGTGAAAATTTGTTTACACGCTTTTCGAATAGGTAATATATTGATGGCATGTTGTAGCCTCGCAAATTTCGGAGCCTCGCATTGCTTCTATCCATCGCTTACACTGGAATCGACCGCAAAATGTGATTTTGCCGAGAGGCGAACCCCGAGTAGTTTTGTTCTCTCACGCGCCGCTGCCAAGTTGTAGGCTTGAGTTTTGCAGTTTATATTTTCAAATTGACGAAAAATTGGTCGATCATTGAGATTTTCACAGTATTTAACAGTGAGGATTTTGATAAGGTGCTTTTCACGGAAAACAAGGATTTTCAAGGAGTTTAATTTCAACTTAACCTCAATCCCTGGAATATTTGGCTGATAAAAGGTAAATGGAAAGTTGTGAATGTTGGAAAGATAGTGATGTAGATTGGCTTTAGAAGTTTACTTTAGGAAATACTATGCACATTATTATAAACTTCTGTAGTTGTAAGTCACTTCCAGTACTTAATTTGTTCTGGATAAAATAGTTTTGTCTAAATATCTATACTTTATTATGTCTCAAAATATGCAGTAGCTTTTACTATCTCTGCCTTCACATAGAATATGTATGTTTTTTAAATTTCCACTACTTTTGACAGTTATAGTAAAGTTCATTGTACTTAATTTCAAGCCCCCTCTCACCTTCATTAACACTCGAGAAAAAAGATGCTATCTAAGTGTATCCTTATAGTTTCCTTCTAAGTGACTCATGTTAAAGCAAGTGTATTAATCACTCCAAGAATCTGCATATAATGAGTGATACTTTTCCATAAACTTCTATAGTTACTATTTTTCACATCATTTGGTATTCATTATAAACATATTATCTTATTTTTATTATCACACGAAATTTAATTTAATTAAATTATATTTACCAGTTTTTTTAGATTAAGTTATTAATACAAAAATATTTCTTGCAAGAATTAATAATGTATTGTTCATGAGTAATAATGATATATCTAGCAATTTATTGATAAATACACTAGTACTATATTGTAATACTTTTGTATTGGATTTAAATATATTTTTAATTATACAAATTATTTTTACTAGACATATATTTTAGTTACATAATTGTTTTTACATTTTTGCATTAATTATATTAATACTCTAAAAAATAAATGTTACTATAAGTTAAAAGTATAATGAAAACGATTCTGAATTATGAATAATTTTAATATAAGTATTACAATTTCCTTGGAAAAAAAATTCAATATTTTTTGTATATGAAATTGATTTTACTTTAATATAATTTATTGCATTAACTAATCTATTAATTTCTTTTTATATATTTTTGTACTATTTTTAAACCAAACACTTAAAGAATTTTTTCAGAATGTATAATTTCTTCATTTTTTTTTAATTGGAAGTGAATTATTTTAAATCATATTAAACTGTTTCAAATATTACTTTTACTTATATTACATATATAATAATATTTTTTTGTCAAACAAGTATTTTTAGATTTAGAAAAATTGTCTTTAATTTACTCATTTTTTTTCTTACGAATTGTTAATCTTATAAAATGTGTAGTATTGGCTTAAAAAATTTTATAAAGCTTTCTATAGAATTTATTTTAATTTATAGATAACAATACTTGTGACAAAATGGGTTGTGCAGCAAGTACAAATGGTGAAAAAGCGGCAGCTGAAAGGTCTAAGAAGATTGACAAAGGCCTTCGAGCTGATGGAGAAAGAATTGCAAATGAAGTTAAACTACTTCTTCTTGGAGCTGGAGAATCTGGTAAATCTACAATTGTGAAACAAATGAAAATCATCCATGAAACAGGCTATAGTCAAGAAGAATGTGAGCAATTCAAACCTGTTGTCTACAGCAATACTATTCAAAGTTTAATGACAATAATTCGAGCAATGGGAGATTTGAAAATAGATTTTGCTGATTCCAGCAAAGTAAATGTTGCAAGACAATTTTTCACAATAGCATCATCTACAGAAGAGGGAGAACTGAACAACGAACTTGTACATTTGATGAAAAGTTTATGGAATGATGCTGGGGTTCAACACTGCCTTACTCGTAGTCGTGAATATCAATTAAATGATTCTGCAGCTTATTACCTAAATGCTTTGGATCGTATCACACAACCAAATTACATTCCAACTCAACAGGATGTTTTAAAAACCAGAATAAAAACTACTGGAATTGTCGAAACACGTTTTTCATTCAAAGGACTGAATTTCAAAATGTTTGATGTTGGTGGTCAACGCTCAGAGAGGAAAAAATGGATTCATTGTTTTGAAGATGTGACTGCCATTATATTTTGCGTTGCTTTAAGCGAGTATGACTTGGTTCTTGCTGAAGATGAAGAAATGAATCGTATGGTTGAGTCTATGAAATTATTTGATTCTATTTGTAATAGTAAATGGTTTGTAGATACATCTATTATTTTATTCCTCAATAAGAAAGATTTATTTGAGGAAAAAATTGCTAAAAGTCCATTAACAATTTGCTTTCCTGAATATAAAGGACCAAATACTTTTGAAGACTGTGCTTCATATATTCAAATGAAGTTTGAAAATCTCAATAAACGTAAAGAACAAAAACAAATGTATTCACATTTTACATGTGCTACTGACACAAATAATATACAATTTGTTTTTGATGCTGTTACAGACGTTATTATACAAAATAATCTTAGCAATTGTGGCTTATTAAGTTAAGTAATCTATAATGAAAGTGCTTTTAAAATATGATACAAATCATATACATAAAACTTACAAAATAGCAATAATTTTATAGCACAAGGCATGATAACAAGACCAAAATACAAATAGAAGTGAAAATCATTCCAATATTATGGTTTGAACTGCAAATCATAAATCAAATAAGTCAACAAAGACAAATTCTTATACTATTCCAAAATAATTACATACTGAAGCTTTGATACAAATGTATTTCTCTTTTTTGATAATTGAGTTTATACTATATTTTATATAATGTCCAATGTTTAAGTAGCATTTATTTTGGTCAATAAGCATATATTTTTAAAGATAAATAATAAATGAAAGAATCTTTATAGATTATGAATTTTATACTCTAGGACAATGCAATTTAAAATAAAGCCTTTAGTAAATGTATTTTTAATGAAAAATGACTGTTAGTGAAGTCACTAATACACACTTATATTTAGTGTTGAAATGCTTGCTTAAAAATGCTTGCTTAAAAATGCATGCTGAAAAATAAGACAGTTATTCACAAAATGCCTTATTGACTTTATTTTTACACTAATAAGAATATCTGAACTAGGTTAACCAATTACTTGCCTGTCTTAACTAAATTCATTAGTGTTAAGTTCAATAAGGCATCATGACACTAATAAACCAAGACTACTACTTTTTATAGTAATTTTTTTTATAATTAATTTAAAAACAGACTTTTGTATTCATTAAAATATATAATAAGTAATCAACAAATTCTTTTGTACATGAATTAATAATGGTGCTTAATTGCTCAAAATATTATCTTTTCTAAAACTTACAATGAACAATTACTTTTTAATTAGATAAATAAGCAACGATCAAAAGACTTTCGTCAACAATTTTAGGAGCGATATAACAAGTATTATTTTTAAAATGAAATTGTGCAAAGCGCGTTTTAAAATTGTACTTGTCATTCAACATGCGTAATCGTAAAAATTTCCCAGAAATGATTCCAGAGAAATCAAAATTTTTTATGCACAAAAAGACTAAAAAGGCACAATCTCATAGTGTTATAATATTTTTTCTAACTTATAGTTAGTGTAAATACGAAATGCGTAAGCGTTAAAAGTCTAAGAGCTAACGAATATTGTTTTTATATTAAAAGTTTTTATCACATTTGCAGATAAAAAAAATGTATTTTTTATTCGATCCAAATAAACTTTATAAAACAAATATGGTTTTTTAATGTTTGTTTATCCCTAATACAATTATTCTTCATAATCGCAAGAATGAAATCCTTTTTCCCACCATGTCCTCGCTATGATACAGAAAATTAGTTTTAATAATGTTCTATTTTTAATTTGAAATCAAGTGAATAAGTCAAGTTTAAACTACTATTATACGATGCAAGAGTTGTATTTTTATTCCAGTATTTTATAATTGATAAAATTACATTTCCTGTTCCCCATTTGTATACCACAATGATTCGCAAATGTGTTCTGGTGCTGCACGCTAAATATTTTAACCTTGGCAGTGTATATCTATATATACGACTTATATTGTAGATAATATTTATAAGTTTCATTTCGGACTGAGGGTTCCGACGGGATACGTCATTAGCGGCGGCGACGATATACGCTTCCGCACAAATCTTCTCGTAGTTTTATCATTATTCCGACAATTAAAGTTAGTTTCGAGGATCAGTTGATTTCGTTAGTTCGTTCAGAATCGAGTCCTCTCAGCAATCATGAAAATGGAATTTCAAAAATCATTGTAAGCAATTCAATAAATTTAATTCAATACTATATTACAATAATTATTACTTTTGAATGACCTTCGATTTTAAAAATTATTTGCAAAATTTATATTCTTAATTTATGTTCGCGTATTGTTGAAAATATTAAGTAACAAATCTAACCGTATATTTGATTTCATAAAACAATCATTTAGAGCAATTGAGTTTATTAAAAAAAATTAGGACCACTGTGACAACTGTACGTGACTCAATTGCAATTTATTTACCGAATAATAACAGTTCATATATGATTGATAGTTCGTTTTGTAGCATAGATCGAGTAAATGATTATTAGATTAAATGATAAGAGTGATTCACAAGTACATACTATAGCCGATACGACGGTTTTGTACTATTTACTCTATAAAAGTGTCGATAAAAATTAATTTTACAAGACATTGAATTTAAATAATAAGTTATTGAACTTAATGCAAGCATCAACTGCAACATGGATATAATATACTGATTTCAGAACCATTTTAATTGCTTATGCAGTTTACGTCGGCGTTACACGAATAGATGCTTACCATAATTACACTGAGTCATCCTGTGATACTACTGAATGTACATTCCTATGTACGTAGAGAAACTCATACCTTTCTGTTATATAATTTTGTTCTTTTCGTGTGTTCAACGGTAATTTTTATAATAATTTTTTCTCTTATAGTTGATACATTTTTGCACAATATATATTTGTAAATGTATCTAGTTTTTATGAGAACAATAAAATAAATTTATTTTACTCAGCCGCTATTTTTAGAAGTAATTTTTTGTTTTCCATTGATACTTATAGATAATGAAGTTATGAAAAATCTGAATTCTAATCAGAATCCATGTGACAATTTTTATTTCTACGTCTGCAGTAATGGAAGCACTTTTAATAATAATTTTAATGATCAAGAATCTGAAGATTATCAGGAAAAGCTCGAAAAAGATGTCTCAGGTGATCTATAAAAAATTAATATGAGTAAATATGTCACAATATAGATTAATTTCAATAGGTTAACGCACTATTTAATTTCAGATATGTTAAGAAATACACCACCATCATATTCTAGAATCAAATCACTAGCCATAGAAATAAAACTTTTTCAAAAATGTTTAAAATTTGGTAAATAAAAAATTTTCCCATTATTAATTAATCTTTACGTAATTTTGTATAACTTTATACTGAGTAGTAGTACTACTTGCTATTATATAAATAATCTTTTGTAGAAAAACAGGGAAAAAGAATCATTTATTGTTCTCTATTATACCTTATTCCCTCAAATAGGGAAAAAGGCGAGGTTAATATGATTGTTTTTAGACACGGAAACATAGTTAATATTTTGTAAAAAAATTTTTGACTATCGAATGCACTATTATTATTATTTATAGCACAATGTAATATTCCCGTGAAAAGTAATTTTTCAATCGATCCCTTCGTCTTTCTTTTTCGTTTTTTTTCGTTAGTTCTACTTTCTAAGTCAGGAATAAAGTACTATATGCATAATTAATAATATACCATTATAATATATATTAAAGATTTAATAATATATTATCGTACAGGTCTTGAGAGAGATTACAACAATAACCAAAATCGATTGCACTTTAAAAAAATTTATTCTTTAATCAGTTTATTCGATCAACTTGCTAAAAATATATCCTGGCAAAGTATTGACAAACAAATTTACAGATTGGGATTTGATTATGCATTTTTTAATGTTAAAGTAGTTCAAGATCCACATAATCTTAAAGAAAATATTATTTTGGTAATTCAATTTTCATATTTATTTATTTATTTTATATTATTAACAGCATTTATTAAATATAAAATTTACACCTCGAATTTGCAGCTAGAACCTCCTTCAATAGCTTCATTAATTTCTGTAAATGATATGCTAAAAGTTGTATTCAAAGCATATGTTATGGAACATTATAATCAAAATATCGACAACTTAGAAGAAATTTTGTATTTTTATAAATATGTAACTAAAACATTAAAAGAACCAATTGAGAACTTCTTCGATTCTTGGATTGATGTACGTGTCTATGTCAAAACATATTTATTATTCATAATTTTATAAATTTATTTTGCTATTAAACTGTAATTTATATTTTAGGCTGTTAATTATACGTCTGTTAATGATTACATACAATTTCCCAATAAAAAATTAAATATTCAACAATGGAATCGAGAGTACAATGAACGAGATTATAGAACTAAAACTGCACAAGTAAGTTTTTCATATAATTGTGTAGTATAATAATTAAATTAAACAGTTTTTGTATCATAAAGATCATTAATCGCATAAATTAATTAAGAAAATTTTTTATAAATACTGCTTTAAAAGTACTAAGATTTGCATTGCCTTGGATACACATATAATTATTAAAAAAATAACTAACCGTTCTAAGAATATTACAGATAAATTGGAAAGACATTTTAACGCAAATGTTTCACTCTGCTGGAGTTAAAATTAATAGCACCCAATCTATTATTGTGAAAAATGAACCATATTTCACAAGACTTTATTATCTTCTAGCTGATACTCCGAACAATGTAACGGGTACTCATTTATAAGATGAAATAATTATAAAAAAGGAAAAGTATCGTTTTCTAACATTTGTCCTCGATATTTTCCAGCTATAATCACTGTTTTGAAAGCCGTGACCGAACATCTGCGATACGTTGATTGGAACTTAGCGAAAATGCTTAAACCAGTTGAAAAGTAATATATAGATAATGCAATACTTTATAATTTGAAACAAGAATTTATAAGCAATAATATAAAAAAAATTTTTCTGTATTTCAGATTTTCGTTTTGTTTTTATGAAACGAAACTTTATGCCATTTCCTACACACTGCTTGACCGGTTTAAACTGGTGAGTATTGTTTTATAATGTAATAAATAAAATTATAAAAATATAAATTTTGTGAGCAAATTTTTCTCATAGAGTCCGAATTTTGAAAGACTGCGGAATATGGTACAAAATATCATTAAGTCTTTGCATTACGAAATTTACCATTCTCAAACACTTTCGTATAAAACGGAATCATATCTAGTATCAGAATTGGACAAAATAACAATGCATTTCTTCCATGACCATTACGATATTGACCGTATAGCAAACTTATATGAAGACGTGAGTCAAGCTTTTTTTTACTATTTATAAGCAAATTAAATAAAAAAAAATAGTAATTTTTTCTTGAGTTTCATTCTCATCTGTATAGAAACTATAACACAGGCACACAAAAAATAAAAAGTGGTCTGTTCCAGAAGACACATCATCATATCCTTATAAATTTAGATG
>JAYJLV010000046.1:18773703-18790581 GCA_036873485.1 Torymus texanus
ATTTTAATCCGGTTGGGCTTAAATTGTTGGTATTTTATGTAGTTTAGGGCTGAAGAGTTGTACGTATCAAAATTATTCGAGTAAATAATTTTTTTTAGCCAAAAACTGCTTTAAACTCGTAGTTTTGAATTTTTTTATGAATTGTAGGCAGTTTTTGACTGAAAAAAATTATTTACTCAAATAATTTTGATACGTACAACTCTTCAGCATTAAACTACATGAAATACCAACCATTTAAGCTCAACCGGATTAAAATCAATCGCATAAGGGCGAATGCCGGGATTTTCACAGACAAGCAGCCATGGCCTAATTACGCTTGTTCAGGGGACCGAAAAACGTGAAGACCATCGTTCGTCTCTCTTCTTTTTACATTTTGTTTTTATTTTTTTTTTGTTTTTATTTCTTGTATGGTGTTATCTTGTTAATTTTATGTTAATTATTTTTAAATTGTTATGCCAATTAATTATTTTTAAATGTTTATTACAAAAGCACACAACTATGCTATTAAACTAAAATTATAATATGCAATGTATTTTATGAGTCCGCGCTTAAGAGAATATACTCCTAGAGCGTTAATAAATGACAATACAAACAAACAAACAAAATCCATCACCTCCATGGACCTGTAGGTTACGCCAAAGCCTAAATTTTGCAATGTCCATATATTGGGATAAAGTAGGTCTCGAACTTCCATTTTTGGCTCATTGTATTATAAATGTAACATACTTTTAGTATATTAGTTAAAAATTTTATTAATAATTAAAATTTCTCTTTTACAGATTATTTTGATGGGGGGGATTTAAAGGTGTCACCCCCCCTTAACTTGTTTGGTTTTATTATTTTTGTAAAACATTTTAGTATACTTTTTATTTTTCTAGCAAATGGACTGATACTGAGATGTTTCGCTTTAACAAACATAAAAATTATTATTATCTATAATCAAATTTGCTATACAAAAATAATAAAATTTACTTTTTAAAAAGTTAAATTTTCCACGAAAATTATAAAACTTACTGTTTAACGAGTGGATTGTATTTCCGCGCATCTATTTTCGAAAAAATAAGTGGTGTTTTTTATTTCAAACCCTTTTTCGTTATATAAAACAACATCATCTTGGTAGAAAATTGGTAAATTCGAAACTACAGTTACTATATTTGAAAAACTAAAAATTCCATATGTCCAGTATGTCCTAGTACTACTATAAAAATAATAAATTTTCTTATTAAAAAAGATTAGAAATAAATTTTTCTCCGTCTAAAATAAATATAGTTTTTGTATAAAAATGTATAATTTCATTCTCTTCGGTTTCATAATTTCTCTAAATAGATTTTAGTCACTGTTGGACTGAAATATTAGTACCACCATAATAACAAGTGCTTGTAATATTTAGTTTAATAAAAATAAAATTTATTTTTAATAAATAATGTTCTCTGACGTCGTGATTACCTTTTGAGCGTTCTAACGCTTGTCGATGTTCTAAATATTAAGTGGAATATTCTAAATCGTTTCAATCGAAAATTTTACGTTATTCAATAACATTGTTACTATAATATAAACATATCTATCTTATTTTAAAATTAAATATTTTCTTTTTATGTTGAACGTATACTTATTGAATTCTATAGCCTTCGAATTTACCACAGTAAGTTAAATCTTATGTAAAATACAAGTATAAGTTGCCTGTGCTATTTATTATTATTATTACTATGTTATTATATTAGTAGATTGTATTTGTCGTATATGTAATATGCAACTGTATACTTATATAATTTGTGATTATTGCTGCGACGTACAAAAAATTGTTACTCATGAATTTTTGCTTCAAATTAAATAAAAATATTTCATGAATATATTTATGAATTTGAGGAATATCTAAATTAAAAATTATAGAAAGATTATTTTTTGTGTTAATTAAGCAATTTTTTAAAGATTATAGTTAATCGCTTTATATCGTATTTATAAAAAAAAAAAGATGGTTTAGTTGGGAATGAAAATTTTATGAAAAATATAGATTGATAGTCGTTAGAAATGAAATGTCGTTTATGTGAATAATAATAAATGTTAAAAAATTTTTAATATATATATATATATACATATATAATTACTTAAAAGTAATCATGATATATGAAATTTTACACCTATATTATCTTTATCACATAAAAAGTCGTGTATAAATTTAAAATATTTCTTAAATGTTCAGAGTATCTTACTATTTATTATTAATAATTGTTTAATCAATTTTTTAATAGTATTTCATTAGATTAATGTAACATCAAAGGAAAAGGCTAAGAAAAGAAAAAAAATGACGTATAAACGAATATATTTTTTATTAAAATTTTAATTAAAAACACTATCAGTAAAAAGTACATACACTATATTAGTTTATCAAAACTATTAAAATTAGGTTTTGAGAATTACATACAAATGAATATGGAGCAGTCATTTCAATTATCAAGGTGTATTTATATAACTTTTTATTTTTAAATGTCAAAATCAACACTGGAGATTATTTATATACATAAGTATGTATATACAAATGTTCATATCTATCTATTATGAAATTATGTGTAAATTAATATATTGATATTTTATCAATCGTAAGAGCTATAAAAGTAGCAAAATATGTCTTTTATTTAAAACCTCCTGATACATCAAAATAAAAGTACAAAAAATACATTTCTATGCAATAAAAATTAAGATCCCTACTTAAAAACAATTTGGAGTCCGTAATTTTTTTAATGGACATTTTTACTTAAAAAATTAAATTTAACAGAAACGATATGAACATGAAATGTAGGTATGAAATTTTTTAAATAAATTTTGAATAGTTTTCAACTTATTAACAAATTTAATAATACGTCAGCGATCTTAAAAAAGTAATCGAAGTACTCTATGTGTACATATACATATGATGACATAATTAACTAAAATATTTTATGGTTTGAACTTCACCAATGATATATTTTTCGTCTGCATGCACCTGTCACATGCCCATTCTGCACAGATTTCATGCATCAACAAATCATAAGCAATCTCTGATAATCCTGTACATCTTCTGTGGAACCAGAAATTACAACCAGATTCACAAAGTATTGCCTGATCATTAGCATGGACTTCTTTATGGCAAACTCCACATGGCGAGATTGGAGGAGCATTTGGATTTTGATGATTAAACACCATAGGTTGATCTGGTGGGTATACCTTGCCAGATGATTCTGGTATTGGCTTAGGTCCTAGAGCAGGAGGCCCTTGCAGTCCGTGTTGGGGCATTGGATTGCCCATATTCATTCCATGACTAGGAGACTTTCCACTCAAGTTATTTGTAATGTTACCCATAGGATTTCCCATATGTCCCATTTGATTGCGTTGCCCCATTGGATTTACATTTGGAATATTAGGCATTTGTGGCCTGATCATGCCTAAATTGTTCATTTGATTGTTACCCAACATAGCATTGGGAACTGTTGAATTCATTGTTGTAAGTGGCATATTGTGTGGTCTATTTAAACTAGGACGTATATTGTTTAAATGATTTGGATGAGGTTGAGGTGCATTGTGTGACATAGCGGTATTTGCTGCATTCATCGCTGGTACATTCAAAGTATTATTTGCAATGTGGTTAGGGCTCATATTATTTATTGGTGAACCAATAGGTCCTCCCATAGGACTTCCTAAATTGTGGTTCATTCCGTTGATTGGACTGTTCATTCCAGGACCACCCATTGGAGAATTCATCATATGATTCATATTCATATGATTATTCATAGGTCCCATAGATCCTTGTGGTATGTTCGGTCTCATATTGTTCATTGGATTCATGTTATTAATTGACGAGTGATTTGTATTCGGTAAGTTTCCCATATGACCCATGTGATTGCCCATTGTTGAGCTGTTCATTGGATTTACATTACTCATATGAGGCATCATAGGATTCATATTACCTGCTGCTAAAGGATTCATTCCACGCATTTGTGGATTTCCCATATTATGTGGATGATGAGGATGCATTTGTTGAGGACCATTGTGCATATTAGGATTCATTGCCAGCTGTGGAGTATCATCAAATGGATTACTTGCTACAACAGTATCACCAAATCCTGACAATGGTGGTGGTACAAAATCCTGCATGGCTGGAGTACGTTGCGTTGCTTGTGCTGTGTTATTGTTTGTACGCCGCTTTTTCTTGGGATTGCTGGTGCTTGATGAAGATGGTGGCGGTGATGAGCCAACCCCAACACCAACACCTATTCCCATACCCATTCCATTCAACTCCATCCTTGCGACTGTTGATTATCTAAAGTGAAGTAAAGATTTATTAATATATTTTATAATATTGATAACAAGTACAAAATTAAAATACATACACAACTATTTCACTGTAGTACATATTCTACTATTTAACCACTAAATTATTATTTAATATTATAAGTTTTGAATTGAAATATTAATAAATTGCCAATTTTATATTGATTATATGCTTAGAATTAACAATATCATTTTAACTATTGCATTTTAAGAATAGAAATGTAAATATTATTTAAATTTCTTAAACCAAAAGTTTCTTTGTAACTATTAAGAAACAATTTATTTGTGATTTATTTGATTTCCGTAGATCATTAAAATAATATATTTAAAGTTTAGAATAGGTATAACATACTATCAAAAATTGTAATAATCATTATGTCAGTTTACTCCTTGAAATATTCTGTGTTACTTATTAAACAAACCTTTGACATTATTTATTTAAAACATTTTTATAAAGACACAAACTAACTATACTTATAAACAAGTCTTTTATGTCATCGACTCGCATTGTAGTAAAACATAACAGCAAAACATCATAAATTATTGCATACAAGATTAAAATAGTACCAAAAACATTTTAGTTACTCGAAAAAAAAAAATTAGAGTGAAGTAGCTCAGACAATAATAACTTGTATTTCTTAGCAAAAAAAAATTCACGAAGAAAAAAAATCTAACCTACAAATTTCACTAGCCACTTCAAATAACCTTTGTATTTATCCCAAAAAAACCTAATCGGCGGTCACCCACTAGATAAAAACAGTACATCGTCTGACAATCGTCTTGTAAAACCACTGTACGGCGTGCAAAAAACAAATGAAAAAAGCAAATGTTTGCATCGGTAACACACAGCCATGTAAACATTTACCTGGTGCTGTCTATTCCCACGAGATCACCGGCCTTCTTCACGCGCATCTTTCGCTCTCAATGCCGCGCTTGTACTCGGCCCTCTGCGTTTGAGTTAAAGCTATCCTCGAGGATGACATCGGTGGTACAGATAAAGACGCTACAGGACGCACAAATTGTCAATACGACGAAAAGTTAACAGAACTCTCTTGCTTGCTGCGTGTGCAGTATATGTATATATGATATACTTACTTATAAGCGAGGATCCCCTGCAGCCTACTGTGCGAAATGTATTATATTATAGCACAAGTACAAAATACTAACACACACAAACACAATATACACCGCGGGTCCGCGGCGTTGCGTTATAGCGACGCGAGGGCGCGTTGTTCTTGAGTGCGACTGAGACTACACTTTCTTTTCACACAGGAGCACAGGACGAGTGCTGAGGAAAGGCTAGGTTCGACTTATGTGGCGGGGGGAAGTGAGGTAGAGAGAGAGAGAGAGGGAGTGAGAGTGTGAGTGAGAAAGGGAGAGGGGAAAGCACGATGGGAGTATTGGACGCTAAGCAAGGGCTGCCAATCTGAGGACTGGCCTGTGCTGCGTTCCGGTATGTCATTTTACGGGGCTGTGATTGGCTGGAATCGGCGGAAACAGGGAATCCCGTATAACCTACGCTAGAAATCGCAGAACACCATTCTAGACGGAGTATGTAGAAAAATACGGGAACAGTATTATGCAAGTATATAGCGATCTTTAAGGTTGTAATTTAAATGAACTTAAATTTATTTATTCTTTTTTTAATAATTAGTTTCATATCTGGTGAGTAATAAAAAATAATTGTTTAAATACAATAAATATTTTATCAAATCTATAATTAACGTCAAGTGATTTTGTATTGTTTATTAATATTAATTTATCTATCAAATAGAAATATTTAAATGAATTCATACATAAAATAGCGTAATACGTAATAATTACATGTATGTGTACAATCGTTGGTAATGTAATATGTGAAATTAATCGCGACCGCCGGCTTTCCATGAGAAAATTTATAGAATTTAATCTGCTCTATCTAATACTAATTGTTATTTTATCTGCACCCCTTTAATTAACGCAAAAAAAATTCAGAAAAATTAATCGTAGTCCTTATTTAGTTAATTTTCTAAGAATAATACTTTTTTTGTGTGGATTTTTGTCATCCCTACATGAAATCTTGAATTCTTATGGGTTTACGTAGTATGTGTAGGTTGTTACAAAAATCGTGAAAATGGCTTTTATCTTTTATTTCATAAAATATAAAGTTTTGAAAATATCTGACTTTGAAGCAGTTTAATATAATTTGGAAACTGATATTTTTACTGATATTTTCATTTATAAACAGCATTTTCATTAAGGAAGAAAAAATTATTTAAATACAAAAAGGCATTATCACTGAATAATAAAGTATTCATATTGTTTGCATATTGTTAGTATTTTTAGAAAACTTTCTAAAATATATTCATGTAATATTATTTAAAATTTCCAAACAAATTTTTTAACTACACTTACAAAAATAGTTATCATGCCAACCTCTTAAAAATATGATAAAAGTAACACAAACCTTTCTCCATGAACTTGACGCAGGACATTGCAATAGAAAATTGATAAATAAAGAAAATGCAAATGTATTATTACAAATTAACCCTTTTATATATATATATATATATATATATCTTACTTATTAAAAATTCACGACATCATATTAATTATGTATATTACATTGATCGTTAAAAAATACTTAACTCTAACAGTATTCATTCTATAAATTAACATTGACCGACTTTATTCTATATGACACAGTAGAGCGATACATCAGAATCGGTTCATTATACAAAAGATGAGTTTGTCAAAATCGAAGCGTGATTCATAATTCTCTATGGTAACTTTATTTATCAGCACTAAAGTCGAACTATAATCCGCTTAATACATATACATCTAGAAAAAAACCTTACATATATATATATATATATATATATATATATATATATGCTCAACCGCGACAATACCATTGAAAAGTTTTATATTAGTCGTCCTTTAAAACATGTACGTAGAACGGCAAGTCCACCATTCAACCACTATCCCTGTGCTTCTTAAACCTCGAGCTCTGCCTGTGCTCGTCGTCCTCCCTCTGTGGCGATGGTGAGGTAGGGCAGCTCTTGGACATCTCATCCGGTTGCTGCTGTATATCGACGAGGAGGCTTTGTCTGCAAAGCATCGACACTGCACCCATCCTCTCCTTCTCCTTATCGCGCTCCTTGCCACGCTTCAGCTTCGCCCGGCGAAACGTGCTGGCGAGCTTGCTGAGAGTACCCGACACCTCAACGTAGCCTTTGCTACTGCTACTCTTCGGTGTCTTGTTACCGCTGGCCTCACTGGTCTTCAGTCGCTCATACGTACGTGGATCGACATTAATCATACCCGCGCTCGCGGACTTGATGAAGGCGCTGCTACCACTGGCACCGTCGTCGTCCGCGTCCGTGATGGTGCAGGTGCTAGAGGTGGACTCAACGGACGGGTCGTGCGAGTGACAGCTCGGGCCACGCGAAAAGAAGTCGTCCTTGGCCTTTTTGATCCTCTGAGCGCGGATGCGCAGGGGCGTCGAGTTTTCACTCGCCGTCACCTGGTGAGCTGCCTCGTACGCGCTATAGCGACTCGGTTTCTGATTCGCTGCGCTCGATAACGCATTCAGCTTATAGATCAGCTCCGGCGAGAGTTTACCCGATGCCCTGTCCACAGCTGTGTGGGTGTCCAAAAAATCCCTCTCCCCAGAGTCGCTCTTGCGCCGATCCTCGATGCTATCGCTCCTGATTGGTAGGGTTTTGCTCTCATGCGTCAGGCACTGCCTGATGTTGCTAAATATTTCAGGCGTCTTGTCCTGCAGGCTGTTCTTCCTCCTATCGTGGCCGACATTCTCACCGTCTCGCGCTTCTTTAAGCTTCCTCGTAGCCTCGTCCGCGCCTGCGCCGACGAAATCGGGATTCCTCACGAAATCGGCACTGGTGCTTTTCAGTATCTCGCCCCGACGCGCGGGTCTGATCACGCCCACGCTCGCGCTCTTTTCCAATCGCGTGCCCTCGGCGTTGCTACTCCCAGGCCCAGCGATGGCTCGCCTCACTTCCTCCTGGTACTTTTCCATCTGAGCGCGCACCCGGCGCTCGCTCGTCGGGGACCTCCACAGAGGTGAGCCGCTTCCGCTGCTAGCCGGGCTGCCTGCGTCCTCCTGCAGCTTTTGGTTGTAGCGCTGGATCATCATGCGGATGCTCGGTGCCGTCTCCTTGGGCGAGGAGCGTCGGTACTCCTTGCGCGCGAGCACGGGTGACTGGGGCAGCGGTGGGCGTTTCTCGCACGTCGTCGTCGGGGGACAGTCGGAGCTTGACCTGCTTTTCTGGATGTTGCAGCGTTTCTGGGCCAGGCAGCACTGAGCACTGCTGCTTTTGCTCGTAGCCAGCAGCTGCAGCGGTTTCACTGGCTCTCGACTAGGCTCGGGTGTTCGTGGCTCGTCCTTTTGCACCGCTGACGATGGCTTCTCCTTGCTGTTTTTCCTACTGAACGGCGAGAAAATGATCCGTTTCGTCTTGACAAAGACGCTCTTGGACTCGGCCTTGCCTCTGCCTTCCACGATGCTATCTCCGCTGGCCGACTTTTTCGGCTCGATGTTGGCGAGCTGCTCGTTCGAAGCCGTGGGCACGACGATCTTGCCGAGGGTGCTCTCGTTGATTATGATGCGCTCGACACTCGGCGTCTCTGAGTACGTTGACACCGTGGGCTCCGGCGATGACGCTTCCTCGAGCTTCTGCGTTGACTGACGCCATTTATAACCCACTTGCGTGTCCGTTAGTCGGCGAGTCTTTAGGATCTTCTTCTGGCGGATGCTGCTACTGCTCACGGTGATGACTGCTTCGTCGTCGTCCTCTTGGTTCTTGCGAATGTCGCCGGACGGTGCGATCGGGAGGGTCGTTTCGTCGATGTCTGGTTCGATCGTATCTTTCGCATCTTCGTATTTATCTTCTGAAATTGTAAATAACATTTTCAGGCTCATTAGTGATTATATCCAAATTGAGTTTTGATTAGTATTATAGTAGAACAATATCAGAGACCCAAAATTCACATGCAATTTTTTTGTTTTTGTGGATCTGTGATGTCTTTCAAAACTGATATCGAAAAAATATATTAGTTATGTGTTACCTTCGATTTCTTCAGACGAAGGTAAAACCAAACTTTTAAATATATTTGATGAAACATCGCTCGCTGATCTGGAGCCCTCTGCCGTACCGGGTTTCCTTATACCATCTTCTTTCGCCGTATTATTCTCATCTCGTTCAAGTTCGGCTCTAGTCGCAGCAAAATCTATCACTGCACTTTTCTAAAAAAGAAAACAGGAGTAATGTTATTATTATTATTATTACTTGGTAATAAATTAATTAATTAAACAGCCAGATTTTTACCTGCAGTTTTACTTTTTCCGAAGATTTAATTTCAGCATCGTACGCGGTTTTGGTGACATTTGAAACTTCAGTATCGGTGTTAAACTCCTCTCCTAGAACGAGAATATTCTATTTTGGCTTTTATAATTTAAATCTTTAGTTATGTGCTTACCTATGTGCGAGGAGGTCATTTCCTCTTCGATAATCGTCTCGATAATGTCACTTGGTTCGAAAATTCTAAAAAGAAAGAGATAAAAATAGAGTGATTGATAATAACTAATGAGATTCAATAATATCAACATTTGGAATATAGTTTTCAATACCTTTTTCTATTTTCATCGTTTACAGATTCACTGCCTTCAAATTGCTCTGTTCGCGACGTTGACTGAATACTCTCTGAATTTGAAGTACTTTCCGAAAACATCGTTTCGTCGAATGATTGTGAGAACCGACTGAATTTTTTGACTCTCTGCAATGATAATGATAAGAATTATATGCTTTGATGTTATTCTATCAAAGTTTGGTAAATACAAAAGTCTGTCACTTTAATCGTAAAAATCCTCATACTTAATTATCACTAATTCCTGCAACATTGCAACCACTATTTTGTACAGACGCTCACAAACAAAGAATATACAACAGAACCACGCTCTCAGAAAAAAGCAATAACTTTAAACAACATGAAAAACAAATTAACATTCAACTCACGTGATGATTCTCGCCAGCCTGTATGAGAATAACAGGCGAAGGTTCATGGCTAGCAGTGACGGTGCCGAGTGGTATGGCGATGCTCGTCGTTTCGCTCTCGGTAACGGAGTAGACGGGTGTTTGCTGAGGCTGGAACCTCGCCATCGGGCTAGCCGTCTCCTCGATTACATCCTCGATGTCGACGATCACCGCCTCCGGCTCCGAATCGTCCAGTACTAATTCCTCTGACATCTCCTCCTCGCCGATCGTCTGCTTCGAGTCTATCCGCAATTTAGCTGGGGATGTAATGATAGATTGTGAAGGAAAATGGTAAGTAGTTTTAAGAAAAATTTCGAATACTTTATAAAACTATAACTGTCTAGAAAATTTTGTACGATTTATTGTAGAACTCATATGAGGCTTATTATTCATAACTTTTTGTTAAAAAATTTTTGCGAAATAATGTGGAATTAATCAAACATTTTTATAGAAAAGGATTGATGCAGGTTCATTAAAATGAAGAAAAGCATTGCGAAAATTCCCATTTTAACTTTATTTTGTTTATTATCATTACAAGTTATAGGTAAATAAAAAATAATTCTCAATTATTTTTTTAAGCAATGGTATTTTCAAAATTGAATAGACAACAAATTACTTTGTAATTTTGTATATTATTAAGTTTATAACGTAAAAATTGAACTCTTCTAAAATATAAAAGAAAATAATAAACAAATTTCAAGTTCTCAAAACACTCCAATTATGAACGAGGAATAATAATTCGTCATCACCGACAACGAAAGCTTACGTAACTTCGAGTATAATATACAAACTCTCCCAAGACGTGAATTAATAAACGAGAGAAAAAAAATAATAATCAGAGGTCGTGGAATTATTAATAAAAGTCTATATGTACCTTCGTTTTCTAAATTCGTAACGTCGTTTAAAGATAGACTCGACGGTTGTCGAATAGGCGCCTCGTCGCGCGCGCTGCTCTCGACGACGCTGCTCATGGACTTTGAACGCTTCAGCGCCCTCGGACCTTTCTCGGCTAAACAATTCCATTGAAAATGTTAATAGAAAATCAATCTTTCATGTCATATGGCTACAACGTAATAATGGAGTTATACTCACCGGCTGTTTTGGCGTTTTGGTCTGCTTGGAATATGCTGTAAGCTGGGTTTAGGAGTTGCAGCGTTGACGATTCAGGAGCGATACCCTGACTCTTCTCCCATTCGTACAATTTTCGCGTGAACTCCTGGGAGATACCTTCGAACCTGTAGAATCCTGACGATGTGTGCACGAGAACTTCCTTCTTGGCCGGTATCGAGCCCATTACACGGCTCAGCTCGTTTAGTCTGAAAAGTTCATCAGAATTCGAGTGAATTCGTTTTTAAAGTTGCGAATTGTAATACGTATGTATTTATTTGCAGCATTATGATAATTCAGGAAAACTCCGATTTTTCATTAAAATTCACTGTTATGTCAAAAAATGATGTATCTTTATTATCATGTAATTTAAGGACCTTCGTACAATCTCAAAAATGAAAATTTAAACTTTTAAAAATGAATACGGATGTTTTTCATGAAAAAAAACACATACAAATGCGAATAAAGTTAAGCAATAACTTCAAGTTCTAGGTATAAATAAATGTTCTAGGCTTATGAAAATATGTATTATTTTTGGCAAATGAAAAAGCGCTTAGAGAGCTGTGTAAGTTTACACTGAAAACATGTCTCGGTCTGCGCGTGTACGTGCGTGTGTGTGTGTGTGTACCTTGACTTTTTGTCAAGTAGTTTCTCCCGCTGTTTTTCGAGTCTCTGCTGTTCCCTCTCAATCATTGCTATGACCTTGTCCAATGGCTGAAACTCCTTCTCGTCCAGTGCTTTCCATCGCGGGCCAAAGTTCTGCTGGTAGATCGTCTCCGCAGAGTCTCTGCGTCCGGTCGAACTTTGCTCCTCGTCCAAACGCGTGGATTTAATCTTTTTCCATTCTTCCATCTTTTTTAAAAAGTCCTCGGATAAGTGCGGCTTTCCTGAAATAGTAAGATACAGGGTTGGGTCGAGTACAAGTGTTTAAGTGTTTAACAGTTTATCCATAAGCTTGATAAATTTTGTATAAATTTGGGTAACAAATTAAAACCTAAAATATTCGCTTGCTAAGAAAAAAAAGAAAATGATTATCTGAAAATTCAAAGAATTTTAATGGCCATCAAGAATGAAAAGAATGAAATAAGTATCCGATTTGAAATTTTTAGTTAGAATATTTTACTGAAAATATTTAGTTATAGCTTTTGAGATAAATGTAGGTCCATCACGTATACTGTTATGCGTAGTGAACGTACTATTTAGAGTTTATAAACTAAAACGATATCTAGACGTTTAAAGATTCAAGAAGATCCTTCCTATACACTGAGAATGCCTACTATTATTCGAAAGAAATGGAATAAATTTTAGGTAAAAACCGAAAATGTTTTTAGATTTTCAATTAATACTCATTGATGGTTATATCTATTTCTGGAAAATACAGCTTAATTCGGGTTACCGGTTTGCTTTGAAGCGCAATAAACTAATATTGACATTCACAGGAATTTGATCGTATGAAGCTAAAATCGGCAACAAGATGTGCGCGGTAGCACACGATGAATCGACTTCCTACACATTAACACGTCAAATTGCTCATTGCTAGAAAAAGATCCGCAGTTAGCCTGAACACTTAAACTAGACATTCCTTCTCTATATACAAGCTATACGTTAAGACGAGTTTCATCTCTGCATGGTTTTCTTTCATTTCGAATACCACAATTTACTTCAACGATAACGTAGATTTATAATTTTCTTCAAAAGAACTCTATAATCAATTTCGACTACGCAGTTTTTCAATTAAATTCCGCACTTCTTCATCACTTAAAAGTCTCCCCCTCCCCCAACCACCGCATCTGAATCTGACACAATTCTCTCTCTCTCACTCTTGAAAAGCGACTACTCTCCTCCCATATAATACGCCCCATACGAAAATAACTCTCTCTCGCTCTCTCATTCTCACTGTACCTATATACTCACCGTCGGTAGCCGTCGCCGATGCTGCCTCGTTCTTGCCCTCGGTCTTGGTGGGCGTGCGCCATATCTGCCAGTCGGTGAGCCGTCGGCGCAGCTGCTGAGGCTGTGGTAGCACGGGTTCAGGCGACGTCGTACCACCACCACCACTTCCTGGCGTTTTCTTCATGCGCTTCCACTCCTGAAGCTTCTTCTTGAATTCGGGTGTTAACTGCTCTTCACCCATGAGCAACGCATTCGCTGAGTCCTTGTCGCGTGGTGACGTCGCTGATGAGCTGCGTGGCGTCGACGTAGCCGCTTGATGGTGACCGTTACTCTTCAGTTTGTCCCATTCGGCGAGCTTGCGATTGAATTCGACGCTCAGCTTGTCGTGTAGTAGTTGATAGTTGCGCTGGATGTCAGCCTGGATGGTTGGGCTTGCGCCGCCGCCGTTGTTGTTGTCCAGGTCCTCGGCACTGGCACTGTAACTGCCACCGCCGTCTGTTTCTAAGGAGGGGAAGAAATTGAGAGTGAGGATATGCGGTGGAAACTATACGGGGAAATGTTGTTTGGTGCAGGAGAAATTGTTGAATTGATAAAACTTTATTGTTGTGACTTCAATTTTGTAAAAAAACGATAATTATCCTCGTGAATATAATATAAAAAATTCCATAAAAGCTAATTTATATTTAATATGGTTTAGGAGTAATGTCATTAATATATGATTTATTAGAATTTAAGAATGTATATTAAATAATAGATAGATTTAAAAATAGTTGTTACATAACTTTGTTTCTATTTTAATTTCAATAATTAATAGTTATAAGATTCTTTTAGAACTTTATTAATTATAAAGGAAATCTTTTAAAAATATATTGAAATAAATACGAATGAAAATTTATTAAAAATAAAAGTTAAGCGTTTGTTATTTTAATTTTTTTAAATAAGCTTTACTTCAGTTAATGAGAAAATAAATTTTATTTTTAAACATTGTAAATGAATTTTCGGAAATGTAAAGAAAGCTTTGATTTTAACGAAGTAAGCATTTCACACCAGATTAAAATAAGAAATGCTGGTTTCATAAAATGTATAAAAAGCTACGGAAAATAATGAAAAATAGAACTTGATATTTTGTTTACAAGAGAAAAGGTTTGAACCTCACAAAGACAATACATGTCTTGAAAGGTAAGTGCGCAGAAAATAAAAAAAAATATTTATGATATTTGCAATAAAAGTCTGCTTTTAAAAACAGTTAATTAATGTCTTCTTCGGTGAATTTATGTACAATGCTATTAGACAGTTTATTTATTTGACAAATGTAAAAATTGTTTTATCCAGAAAGTGTCAAAAAGTTGTATTGTACAATATTTTCATATTATTTTATAGATTTAACGATCAACACTACTGTAAGATATTAATTTTCTTTCTTTAAAATTGTCCATTAAAAAAATTCATGATTTTCAGCAAATGTTCATTCTAATAATCTCTAACGAACAAAGTAAGTGTTTCAAACTAAAACCCTATTACTAGGTTATTTAAATTTTATAAATTATTACGTTTAAAACTAAAAATGTTATTTTATTTCCAGTACCGTATGCACAAATGATTTTGTTGATTAGTGCATAATAAATGCGACATATATAAATCGCATTGAGCAGTAATGTTCGTCATCAAAATATATTTCCAGATTTCATTAATTTCACTAACTTTTTTCCATTCTCAATCAAAATCATCACCATAAAAACTCCTTCATCCATCTTCGACAACATTAAATGCATAATCGAATCGAATTACCAAACAAATCACATCGTCTTATATAAATTACACAATCAAGATTTATCCTCGCGAGCTGCGTCTCACAAGTTTCTGCGGCTCCCCTTCATTTCCGTGAAGCCTCGCTATGCTTGCGGTCGTATAAACGCGCGGTTAATTTAGCGTGCATGCGCGCGCGGGGGGGCATAAAAATACTGTGCTCACAGGCGCATTACGGAGCCTCGCGTATATAGACACGCGCTGCTTGCGGAATGACTTTTTAATTTATACTCTCGCCTGGAGATACATGCGACGATAGACTATTAATAATCACGCGAGAAAACTGGAATATAGATTGATTAGAGAGAGAGAGAGAGAGAGAGAGAGAGAGAGGAGAGAGAGAGAGAGAGAGAGAGAGAGAGAGAGAGAGAGAGAGAGAGAGAGTGGATTGTTTTCTTGCAGGATTTTTCTCATTATGATGCATCATATTTTTAGTCTTCTTTTTGTGTAAGGCCCTATGGATATAAAAGCGCGTGAAATCATGGGTTAAAAGAAGGTTTTATAACGCCACTGAGTTTCGATGATTTATATATGTAAATAAACAATTGTTGCGAGAGTGTTGCGGACGATGTGTGCGACAGAGTATAGAAGTGGAAAAACAAAAGGTTGTTTTACTGTTTGCGCGAACGATGGACTAAAAATATATACGTTTTATTTGGTTTTTGACAATTTCATCAGTAGTGCGGTTAAATCTTCAAAAATTAATGGTGAAAGTTGTGGTAAAATATTTTTGTTATAAATTAACTTGAGATTTATGATCGAGCATTTTAGAATAAAATTATTATAAGGCGCATTATTAACGTCGTAAATCAGAGTTAAAAATATGAGAAATCTTTTCTGACTGTTTCGTTCCATAAAGAATATTAAAAACGATGTCGTTCCGAGATATTTTAAAAAACGTTAAAAAAACCTACAACTAAATAGCACATTATTGTTATATATGTACCTAGTTTTTGTTACATTGTTGAGACAATGACAAAATGATAATTAATAAAGTTATAATCCTGCGCCTATAAATCATGACCACATATTTCTTTTAAATTCTTCCTCTATATAGATCATACCTATAAACTACCTATATATAACACCTATATAAACACAACTTCAACTACACATTAATCCGCCAGCTTCACGCCGCAGTTATCAAAGATGGACGAGGCCGAACAGAACAACCATCGTAACTTTTAAGGTTACCTAAAACCAACCTATCAACCAAAATTCCACACCGCACGGCCAACTTTTGGATTCCAACAAAATAGCATGTTGCTATCAAAATTTTTCGTATCGCTAAGCGCACGATGCGCACGGCAAAATTTAACGAAATTACGATGTCGTTTGCTCAACACACAAAGCACGGTGGTGGAAAAGGACAATAATCCATGCGCACGGCTACACGATAACATCAATCCATTCGCGGAGAGACGCCAAGAAGCATACGGCGAAGCCGCAGCGAAATGCGCGGGGAAACAGACGCGACTACCTTGCAAATTGAACACGTCTAAGGATTCGCAGCCTAAAGTAATTTCCTCGTGATGGCTTTATTGCGAGAGTATTGCTTCGATTGCTTCGGCTAATTGGCGTAGCCCTTTGACGATGTAATTGTTTCATTAGTGTCAATTCGGTATAGCAGTCGGCTTCTTGTTTTTGGCTTTCTTAAGTACAGTCCTACTTCTCAATCCCGCCGCGGGCCTCTCTCTCCCAGCCTATTATTACCAATCTAATTGGAGAGAGA
>JAYJLV010000046.1:18790681-18815216 GCA_036873485.1 Torymus texanus
CAAAGTTTACGCAATAGCGAGATATATATATATATATATATATATATATATATATATATATATATAAGTATATGTGACAAAAGTACAAAGAGAATATATATATAGTTCTCACACGCACACTCACACGGCTCTAATAAAGACGCGTAAGTCGTCTTTTTTTACTATAATAGCTCTAGAGGTAGTAGTAGAATTTCGCAGCCGAACTATATGATGTAGAATAATAGAGATAGTGATACATGTAAAGAGAGAGAGAGAGAGAGAGAGACAGATACGTACACACGCATACTTGTATACACACACGTAGACAAACGCACAATAGAGACAATATGTGATGTAGTATAGTATATATATAATAATGGTGACATAGGCAAAAAGATATGTCTCGAGACTACGGACAGACACAGATACGATGATTATGATGAGGAGGATGTACACTATAGAACGCTTTATGATGGTTGATTTATTTATATTTCTTTTAGTTTTCTTGATCATTTTTTTTCTTTTTCTTTTTGTACAAAATGCAATCGACTTCTGAGTGTGTGCGATGTAAAGATGAAATTCTTGATAATAAAATGAGAGAAAGAGAGACACACTTCTAGATGGAATGCATTGCCGATGTGATTTTAATTCTAACAAATGTAATCTCAATCGTAACATCCGACATTAGAAATAAGGAACGATATTTTGGTTGGATGAATTCAGTTCATCATCCTCATCAAGTAATGTTGTTGAAATCTAAGGATACTTTGAAAAATGCAATTAAACATTGAATATTAATCGATACTAAGTTCTACATTCTTTCTAAAATTTTGCAAACGGCAATATCATTAAATTCTAAAAATTTTACGAGTAAAGTACATTTTATATTGTTCTACTATGACAAAGAGAAATTTGCTAAAATACATAGTTGAAAGAAAAGTATGAATGATGTAAAATGAACTGGTTGCAATTTCATTTAATTTAAAAATCTATTCTAATGTAAAAGAATGACAGCATTAAAAGCCTTTTAATAGCTTTCTTTTTTTAATAACTAATGAATTTTTTTATCGAACTCACATAGTGACTAAAGCATCTAACTAACAATAACTACAGCGTTAAAATTAAAATCTCATCGGAAAGTGATACAGGATGAAAACAGAGAAGGCATAATTGAAAAACAGTGGTAGAACAGAGTGAAAAAATAAGCAGTAGAGTTAAAAACGCACAAGATACAAGATTCTTACAATTTTATAAGTATGTATGTATAAAACTCTGTTACGTGGGTGCGTACGTAAGTTATTAAACTACCAATTACGATACAAAATAAATATAAATAAGAAAGGCTTCACCTGGGACGAAAGGGGGATTTAACCAGCACAGTGCTTGCGTGTGTGTGTCCTACATCATTTCTTTTTTCATTTTTTTTTTTTTTTTTTTGCATAGGTATATATTTACCCGGCTCACTCCACATTGCTTTCTACATTAAAGACGCTGGATATCACATTGTGCACTAAGGTCCACGTCGGATCGCACAACTGTGTGGTGACGTATGGTCGCAGCAAATCAACACGTGTCTTTCATATTTCATCATATACTTTCAAGTATTGGACACTTTTCAAAAATTTTCGTTGACTCATTGTCATTATTCAAATCAAAAGAGAAAAGGTAAAAAAAAAAGTAGTAATAATAATAATAATAATAATAAAGAGTAAAATAATGGCAAAGTAAAAGAGGTATAAATATATTCTGTTCCATAGTTGGCGCAGACTTAAGTAACAAAATGCAAAGCAGATGTCTCTTGGCTACTGAGAGTACAAAGAAAGAAGTTGTTTTTTTCGAGAAATACAAATAAAAAATAACGATAAATAAATTAAACAAAAAAAAAGGAGGATAGAAGAGGGGGTGTAAGCATTAATAAAGGTTCGTCGTAAAAAGCAATAAAGGCCTCAGGCACATGCACATTCTGTTTATTAATCAGGACATCGTTCGAAACAAAAGTTAATAAACTGTGATCTCTCGTAATTCTTTTTTTTTTCATTGTTCTTTGTTCACTTTTTCTTTTTCGTTCTCTTTCGTTCGGTTTTCGCTCGACAACGAGTGATGGACCAAACGACGGTCGTCGTCGTCATCTCACACATCCTGGGAGTCACCACTCGCTCCCGAGCTGCCGCCTCCGTTTCTCTCGTTATTTCCTCCTTCTCCTCCTCTTCTTCTGCTCCTTACGCGCGGTCCTCGTCTGTGCCGCTTTTCCCCCATTTTTTTTCTCTATCTCTCTTTCTCGTCGTTAACATTAAAACCCTTAAGCCTACGGCGTTATCCTATGGCGATAAAGTAGTTTGATTACATTACGCTTAAGTCCTGTATTTTACAAGAGCTCCGGGGATGGAGCGCGCGCGATTTTTTTCCCTTCGCCTTCTTCTTCCCTTCTTCTCCGCCTTACGTTTCCTTTTTTATTTTTCAACTCGCTTGCGCGAACTTTCTAGCCTAGTCGCTTTAAGTACTTAAATTACAATGAACATTACAGAGCCGCGTTACAAGGTTTTCCTTTTCCCTTAAATATATATACAAGCAGAGTCTCAATACGCCTCGGATGCCGATCAGTGCGCTTCTTTTCTTTCTTTTCTCTCATTCTCGCGTTCCGTCGATAACATACAGCGCACACGCACGCGCCGAGATGGAACGCGCGCGTCGTCACGAAATACAAATTAATGTTTAATTCGATTTCGAGTCTTCTAATGCGCAGGCGTGGCTGCTTTCTCTCACGTTTCTCTGGTCGCTCTTTCGTTTTCCTGTTAAATTAATTTACTTTACAATTGCGAGCGCGCGAACCGCTTCAGACACGTGGCTATATAGAGTATGTTCTCGGTAAAAAAACGTTTACACGGTACTCGTTTCAGCTACTTCTCTAATTCTACACAATGAAATTAGAATACTCGAGAATATATTAACAAAGAGTGATATTTCGTTCCTTTTGCGTATAAAAATTCAAACACATAGTATACTTAAGTATTATTTATAATCAAATGTATTGCAAATCGATTTTTAATTTAACTTTTTTTTTAATATCTCAACAAAAATTCATCTTATATATATTTGATGATAATGTTAAAGCTTTTGTTTTCAAAATAAAAAATGTCTGTTAAGCGTTTGCAATACATTTTTCAATACTTAATGATATTATAAATCGTTAATTGTTAATTCGTTAAAATTAGGCTTTTTAATTTAATTATTAACATTATGGCCAATAAGAATTGACATATATTTATACATTCCGTAAAAATTTTAAATATTTTCTTTTTTTTTCATAATAAATGTAAAAACTTGAATTCACGATAATAAATTGTATAATCAATATACATTAACTAACATTGTATCTGAAATATCGTTGAAAAATAAAATAAAAGTGACATTTATCAATTAAAACAGTTGTCGAAAACGGCCATTTTCGTAAAATATTCTTTCAAGTGAAACTTAGAACCGCTGAATGAACCGAAACCTCGCCGACAAAACGAATGAGTGTCACTCTTAAATCGCGTTCGCCCACGTCGTGTTCGCGTTCTTTTTTTCTCGCGCTTTTCGCTTTGTCTCGTACGCACGCGCTTCTCTTCGCCCACCCGGCCGCGCATTGTCCTTAAGTACATCCGAGGACATTTGCACACAGAGAGTGAGAGAGCGTCGACGAAATTTGCAAACAGGCCATAGGCACGTTAAAAGCTTGTTTTTCATTTCTTTCTTATTCTTTTTTATTTTTTTTTATCGCCGTGTATACCTATTCGTTTAGCGTTACCGGCCGACGAAGATAGCGACAAATTTTGCGAGATTAACGCTTTTTCGTTAAATTCCATTCGGTCCGACGCGCTTCGTTATTTTTTTGTAAAGGAGAGTGCCGGATGTCAGTGCGTCTGCGCGAGCAGCACAAAGGAATGGTTGGAGTTTCGGGGTGAATTCGGTGTATATACTTTTCCGACCCTAATTTTAGCCTCCGTTCCTGGATTTTTTTATTTAGTGGTTTATTAAATAGCTTTTCGTTAGAATAAAAGTAACAGTGAAAAATTAATCGTAATATTGATTAAGTTTTAACTCAAGAAAAAGACAATACGGAAAATTATGAGAAGATTTGGCAGTAATCGTTTCTTTTTTTTTTTACTAAAATGAATGTAAATGTCCTCGTAAACTATATAGTTTTCTGATATAAAATAATCTAACTAACTTTTTTTGTGAAAAAAGAAGTTGTTTCAATTGTAAATATGGTTTTGCAAAGAAATTGAGTATCGATAAAAATTGAATGAATTTATTAATTATTTTTATTTTAAAATAATTGAAATGATGTGTTTAATTATTTTGAAACTTTGATTGTAACTGTGTTTAAATAAATTTAAAAAATGAATTGTAATTACTTATGTTATTTACATTTATCTTAAATTTAGAAGAATATCGTTAAACGTAACACATAATTGTTTTATACTTTCATATTAAAAGATTGCAATATTGAAGTAACTTCACGAAACCATAATTTACAATTAGTTTTGTACTGTCTGATTAATATCATGGAAAAATTATTGAATTGTAACTCTGTAAGGTACATCGGCTCATCGTTATTGTGAAACACATTCGAACTTTTGAGTATACACGTACATGTCTACTTCAAACTTCAGGAATGTCGACGGAAGATATATATATGCTATATCGACCGGTGCTATTCATTCACTGACATGTCATTCTAACGTCGCGTTAAAAAAAATCGCGAAACTACACAGCGGTTCGAGATTCTCTGTTCGTCCGACCTTCGAATTTACAGCTCGTAACGCGAAGCAATGGAACTCTATGTACAAATTGAAAAAACTATCTCGAGTGTACAAAGCTTCGAAGATCGTGTAAGGGAGGATGAAAACGCCGAAAATCTAAGCGAGATTTTTCGGGTTTTCGCTTGTTATTACTTTTGCGGACATTGGATTTTTTTTGCAAAAAATCAGCGGAGTTGCAAATCTTAATTTCAAATCGGGTTCTGTAACATTGACTGAACGTTTTCTATCTGTTTTCTTCGGAAATTCTATTTGTCTAGTCGCTTTTTAATATGGATATTTCGTAATCGAACAATATAACGGACATCGTACGAAAAAACGCGTTACAACAAGAAAGCGAAGCTAAGTGAACAATAAAATATGACGCTATGCGCACGCAAGTGCGATAATATATAAAAATAGTCAGTTTTTCATCGATAAAACAAATTAATAACTAACTATAATTTTGAAAAACTTTCACCACCTGTTAATTTTTAATAAAAATGATAATAGATCTAACTACTATTTAGTGTCCATAGCGCATAACGTCTTATTTTAACATTTCTTTCTACAATTTTCTCAGTGCTTGGAAGTCACAAAATTTCTAATCGACGTCATCGAGGATTTTCGAAAATATATTATAGACTTTGGCAAGCGTATAAAAAACACGATCGCTTTTCTCCTTACAGTAATTGTAAAATTACACAGTACTGAAAGTGATGAAGCTCGAGATCGGAATTAACAAATCTTCGCGTTGCATTACTTTTATTAATATAAGGTTTAAAAAATTTTAAATTAAATTTATTTTATATAAGCATTTAAAAAATAAAGTAGAGAAAGGATCGCGAGATATACTGATTTTTAACTTCTCAAGCTCGAGCTTCGAGTGAAATTGCTAAACTCTCTTCATTCTTACGTCTTACGTTATAATAATTTTTTTTTAGACAACGTAAGATTGACTTGTTTCCCTTTCTCTCTAGTCTCGGTACAAACGCATTATCGCATGCACTTCTCATGTTTTCACTTTGCCGCTAATACAACATCGTCGATCCGCAGAGATCGGCGTGTCCTTTCTATGAATCGGTTACTCGCAACTGTCTACATTTCGGTATTATCGTTAATATTACAACTTTTAGAATAATTTTCCATACATTTGTTATATACTGCCACGAAGACCTACATCTAGTCTGATTTTCAACAAAAATATAGACTATATTCTTAATTTTTTTTTATAAATACATTCATTGTATGCCAGCGCTATGATGAGATAAATTATATTAATTACATAACAATTTTGTTTTCTTTTCGAACGTATAAAATAACTACTGATTGGACTTTAATATAGTAAAATATCGGCGACTAAAAGTAAATTTTCATTATGTTAGCCAACTTTTTTATTTACTTGATTACATGTTTTTTTTTCAATAATTAATGAATTATAAATGTAATTAAATTAATATTCTATGATAATAAATATAACGTAGATTTATAATTTTTCTCTACATGTTTAATTATATTAAAATAAAATTACATATAAAATAATTTACGTTATTCAACAAATTTTTTCGTTAATCAGTATTAAGAAATTATATACAATTATACCTTATACATAGTTATTTAACTTCGATTTTGAAATATTCATAGGGATATAGTGCCAAAGATCAGTCATACGTTATTTATTCAAATAATTACATTGATTAGAAAACTTCTATAATGACTCTAATTGTTACACATCCTCATTCTGTACATTTTATAATACATTTATTCTAATGGGATTAATAATCAGAGGTGTACTATTGTTTTATTACTTTTTCAAAACCATTGAATGAGAATATAATAATTTGAAGTAATTATTTTATTAGAAACGAAGTCTCATAAATTTTTGCAAAATTAAAATATATTTTGTGTTATCTAGTATTTGAAAAATGCAATAGCTTCAAAATTGGCATGTTTTGTGAAAACATTAAGAAAAATTTTATGAAAAAATGTAATTAATAAGTATAGACTGAGATTCAATGATGCGCTCTCGAAACTTTTCTGCAACGGTATATGCATTACACTTGAATGAAAATAGCGTCATTAAATTCTACAATCAGCCCATTTATCATTTTCCAAAATTCGAAGTTGCTGACTCTATAGAACATAATAAAGTTCTCCGTAAAAAAGGCTTCAAGAGCGCAGCAACACGCGTTTATGTATGTATGTATATATATATATCCCCTCGACAGCGAGACACGCCGATTCCTGCATAACGTTTTGCATACACAAAGAGAGCGGCGCAATCCGGTCATATCGAGCAAACCGGCGTACAGCGCGGTCTTATAATATTTATTTGTATATTATATATATACGATTACGAGGATGGGGGGCGGGTTTCGTGACAAAATATATCTGACGCATATGTCGAGGTTGTTTTTTCCGGGGGGCAGGCCTGTGGGCGGGAATATATTCTTTCGTAGGTGGATTACAGAGAAGACGCGCGACATCTCGTAATTGCGACGCGCGCGCGCATGTTCACGCTCACTTATGTGTATATCTATATATATAGAGAGAGAATAGGCTCGAGGCGCATTATATACGTTTGTGTTTTTTTTTCTCTTTTTTTTCGTTCGTTCGTGTTTCATTATTATAACTTTTTGCCTTTATTATAATAATTTAGGTTCTTTGCGCCTGTCCGCAAAGTCCCGGCCGGTCTGCGTTAGATAGGTTATTGTCGGTTATCTTTGTAGTACCTATCCCATTGTTAGTCGTTAGTCGGATCATCACCACGTGCCAACCTGTGTTTTTTAAGCCGATTATTAATAAAGGAAGGAATTTCGTTAAGCTACTTCTGTTTCATACAATATAATAGTGGGTCAACAATGCCAATGTAGAATGGTTTTTCAAAGTAAGTGTTTCTGTGTGTTGAGCCAAATAGGAGGGGAACTTTAATGGTAATATTTTAATTTACATTGCCACAATTAAATACACTGATTGAATTCTTTAAGAAATATGGACAAGACTTAGCATTTAATTGTGTGTAAAAATCTGAACCCATTTATGTTTTAATCAAGGATATTTAATTATCTTACGATTGAAACGAGTTTTCGTTTTAAATTACGAAAATTAATAATTCATTTTACATTTATTTTACATTTATTGATTATCAAATTTTTGGTTTATAATTTAGATCTTAAACGCAGTTTTTAATAAAGTTATTTCATACATTATTTTGATTAATGGAAGTGTTATCAATGCCGCAAGAAAACTGTGCATCTATATGTTACATATTTTCAAATTAAAATTATTGCTATGGGGTTAAATTAAGCATAATATTTATTTAAATGTATACTTACATTTTTATTAAAAAGTTATTGTCACATTGATTAAATTACATAAATGAGTTAAAATTTCGTTGAATTTTCCATTAAATTAAAAACAGTCAATTAGAATTAAAATAATTTGGGTATCACTAAGATATTTGGCATTGAGACGTCACCATTTAGTATATTCTAAGATACAATAAGATTTTGCAAATAGCGAACGTAAGCAGCTAAATTTTTACAATGGTAAAATGTGAAGATTGCCAAATTGTGAAATGAGAGAATCATTTGACGACCCAAAATTGTATTCCAAAGAAAATATATTTATTTATTTACATACAATTCTTTACTTAATTTAATTAAATATTATATAAGTTTATAAAATGAACAGAATTTGAAAGCGCTATTAAAAACAAACCGGATAAAAACGCGATAGAAAAATCTAGAACTATGGATTCATTGCAAAACATAATAATTTCACGACTCGACTGTTCAAGCGCAAATTATTGTTATACATTGGACAAGTCATCTAGGCGTATGAAGTGAATTTACAGTGATCTATGTCTGTATATACACTTTGTGAGTAATTGCAAACAAAGTCACCCTCCTAATTTTGCTCGTGTTTCTTTACATGCCCGAGTTTATATATTTATATATGTATATCGCGTGGCTTATTTAATCGTGTAGATATATTTACAATTCGCGGACAGTGAAAAAATCACTGGTTATCCGTCGTTGTCGCGTACACTACATTCTTAATGTATATAGTGACACGTATCTCGTTAAAAACAATTCGATCGGCATCTTCGACGAATGCGGTAGGAAAACGCGTGTATATACGTATATATACATCGAACGCAAAAGTCGAAGTCGGATTTTTCGACAGTCGCTCTGATCTGTGATAAATTTAACGCGCATGGCATTTCGAAAAGTAAGTATTGAATTGTCGTTAAGAGGATGATGCAAAATCTAAATTTTTCATTCGACTGAAAATGGCGGCAAAGAGGTAGAAACTATGAAACAAAGGCTTTTGCATTCCTTTAACGCGTATACGTGACTTTTCGGGTATGAAAATTACTTTCGGCATATATTGCGCGAAATTATCGCGACGCTACGACTGTCAAAGAACTGGAACGATTTTGTTCAATTGGATCTGAGCGATTCATTGACGAAGGCATGTAATGGCGGTAGTTAGAAGCGAGTGGCCCTCGATCTTACCGATTTTCCTAACTCTCCTGGTCTCCCTGATTCGCCTCTCAGTCCCATCGGTCCCTAGAAAACAAACGATTAACTGAATTTCTTTCTGAAATCTTTTCATATAAATTATCATGTGTATATAATTGACGTAATGATAACTTGTAATTGTAAATTTAAATCATTTAAGTATTATATCGTATATACATATAAAACTTGGAAAAATCGATTTTATTCCAAGTTTGAATTGACGCTAAAAATCTTAAGCTTTTACGGATCAATTAAAACTTTTACTTTATAATGGTTCAACATCATTAGCAAAGATCCGACGAAGAACTATACAAGTTTTAAGTTTGGTTTCGTGTAAGAGAAGACTAAGTTATTAAAGATTATCTTTCCCGTTTTCAAGTATATTCTTCGAATCATTATCCAAATTTATTAAAAATATAAAATAATATTATTTATATACGTACGGGCAGTCCCATTGGGCCAGGGTCTCCTTTCGTGCCCTTTTCACCCTGAAATGTAATGGTATACCTTCAGTTATAACGGTACTTTAAATAGTATATTAGGTATTGAGTATTCTAGGCAAATTAATGTTTCATATACTTTTTACTTTACGATACATTTATTAATATTTTAATCTCCGGACTCATAAAGCATCGCAACTACGTGTTCCCCGCGTAATACAAATTTCAACGTTATTGGAAAAGTGTAAAAATACCTTACGATTCGTTCAGATATTATCGCAAATTCTACAAATTCGTTAAAAATGATCTCACAAAAGTAAATAATATTTACACGTTGTATAAGAATTTAAAAAGTCCCTTGTTAACTTCTTTTTCCGCTATCACTTGAGATACTATTCAATTTTTTTTGCTTTTTATTTTAATAAACATTGCAAAATAATCATATCGCACCCCGGCCGCATTTCCATCTAGGTCACGAAAAGCTTTAATCCGCTACCGTCCGTATTATTCTCACTGGCATATATGTTTATAATCCCTGCGCGCATGCTTGAGTATCGATGAAAATCAGACAGAGCTCGATCATAACGAGAGATTCGCGCGGTGCAAAAGTGCGGCGGTTAGCGCGACGTGACTTTTTACTACTTCGGCTAACAATTTTTAATGAGAAAACTTGCCGCCCTGAAAAGTTCTCAAGCGCACGTACACATAGACAACTGCGGCGGAACGGTGGTATAGAGAGGGAGAGAGAAGTATACGGATTCTTTTTTTTTCAATCATACGTGGCGTATCGGTAGTCGTTTGCTTGAAAGAGAAAAGTTTATCGAGAGCTGGGGTTTGGGGGAGAGAAAGAGAGAGAAAAAAGAGGTTTAATTACTGACAGGATCACCCTTGGCGCCGTCGTGGCCCCGGTCTCCCTTGATGCCGGGCGGACCTTGCAGTCCCGGTGTGCCCGAGGGTCCTGGCGGTCCGGGAGGTCCCATTATCTGTAAATTAAACGTGACTTAGCGATATTGATTTTGATCATTGGATTGATTTTTTTTTATGTAATGTTTTGAGTTGCATTTAGATTTAATGCAGGTTATTTGTTTTGTTGGGATACTAAAACTTTAAAAAAATGTTATTATGGTAAATACGTGATTTAGACGTAGGATCATATTGGTGATTATAAAATATTGGGAGATACATGTGAACTGTTATTTTCTGATTTTAAATTATAATAAACAAAAAAGGTTTAGTAAATAATATTACTTTTTTTGAGACAACATGGAAACTCTGATAATTGGTACTGTTTTAATTCGTGTTGTTCTAATTAGATGCATTTAAGATAAGATTTCAAATTTGGATACTTACATAAGTACCGCCCATTTCGCCGGCATTAACTTCAAACGTACTGTCACCCTGAGAATGTTGAATTCACATCATAATTAGTAACATGTTTGGCAATGAAGTAGATAGTTTTAATGAAAAATTGCTAAAAAACTGGCTATTTTACCTGTCTTCGCCTCAGCTTTTTGTACTTCTGTTTATTCCATTCCAAAGAATCATGAAAAAGAAAGTTAAGTTTAAATTTTTTATTAAATAACAAAATCTCTCGATTTATGAAATTACTAAATGTTTTAACATACCGATTCACCCTTGTCACCTTTGTCACCTTTCTGGCCTGGGTAACCCTAAAGAAAATATTTATATTTGCATCAGAAATTATTCGTTAATGAATTCCAACCTATTCAGACGATTTTTCTTTAATATTCATAATTTATAATTCATGATATAATCATAACTCTTTTATATTTAATTGAATTATTTAAGAAATTGTGAAAATGTTTTAAATTTAGTTCCTCTGGCTATATCAAAATATAAGATTCGTAGTTATCAAAACTTTTTGTAAAGTTATACTCATAATGTTATTGGATACGTACCGGTGGACCAGGCAAACCAGGAGGACCCATAAGTCCTGGAGGTCCAATGTCACCATAATCGCCTTTTTCTCCTTTCGGTCCCGAAAGTCCCTTTAAAATGAATACCACCGTTAATTATCGAGCTTACAGAAATTATTTTCATAATGAAAGAAGAAATAGATTTATTCGATTGTTATACGAACAGTAAACAAAGGCAAGACATAACGTTGAGGTTAATTTTTTAAATATAATATCAAATATAATCTATAAAAAAATCTGAAAATATGTAGAATTTCGATTTTAATGAATTACTTATATAATTAAAAAATATATATTTTGAAATAAAATCATCTCCCACGAGGAAAAATTTGCCAAAAGGCACAAAAAATATTGATAAAAACAAACACAAAACTTACGGGTAATCCAGGTGGACCCTGGATACCAGCTTCGCCGTTGAGCCCGTCGCCTCCGGGCAAACCCTGCGGTCCCAGGTCTCCCTTGGGTCCTGCAATACAAACGGGTAGTGCCCGAAACGTTAATTAATCCCTTCACGTGCGCCCACAAACACGAAGTCCAAAAGTCAACTTCAAAGCCAATTATTATTATTATTATTATTTGTAAGTAATAAACGCTAAAAGCATCGGGACACGTGTCCCCTCCAACGTAGGCGAGATATAGCCACCTGCAACCGACGATATATAGATGTAATATCGCCGTCACGTCGAGATTGATCGATTGATTATTATTATTATTATTATTATTATTATTATTATTATTATTATTATGGGATTATTATTATGGGATTATTATTTGCCCAGCCACCACACGAGAGCGTCGTATTAGAGCGATTCTGCGATGCGCGTGTGTATGTGTCACACTACCTTTGGGGCCGACTTCGCCTTTGGGCCCGTGATGTCCGCGCTCGCCAGGTTCGCCCTTTGGGCCCCTCGCCAGACTGTACGCCGTACCGTCCCTGCCTCGGTCACCCTGCAACTCAGCGGCAAGGTTCTCTTTGCACAATCGCCTTCTTTTTCACTCTTTCTTTCTTTATCTCTGTCTCTCACATCGCCTCGTCAGCTGCTCTGGATAGAGTATAGCTGCTGGTGCTCGAAAGAAATAGATATGGGGAGGAGTGATGGGGGATTGTACGTGGGGGAGGGAAAGGAGGAGTGTCAGTGAGAGAGAGGATGTGTATGTACTGTACAGTTTTTTTTTGGTTTACTACGGATTTTCTAACATCAAAGACAGATTATGTACAAACGATCAATAGATTGAGGAGTATAAAAGTTGATTGTCTACTGCGTGTGAAGTGCGGTTGTTCTACTTCAATACAATGAGAAATGGGTCTGAAGTTTGCAACGTTGAGACACAACGAAATAATTTCTCATTTATAAATAAAACAGCTAAAAATTTGCACGATACAGTGAAATCTTTATTTTGATTGCGGGTTATGCTATAAAATGCGAAACACATGAGAAAATTCAAAATCTAACATATAAAACTAAAAATAAAAAAATTTTCTAAAGTTTCGTTGCACTTCAACGATGCAAACTTCAAGCCCATAATGAGAAAACGTTTTAAAATAGTAAAATTAATACTGTGGGCGGTAATATAAAGTAATAACAGAAATTAATATATATATAAAACTATACCGTTTGCACAATGCATTAAATTGCAGATGAAAAAAATAAATATTTTCACAATAAATTTTGACAAAATCATTAAACTGAAAAAACGTTATTTTTTTTTGAAAATTAAAGTAAATAAATCAACATTTATAATCCTCTTGTTAAACATTGAAATAAAAATGGCTTTTCGTAAACAACGAGAAAAGTAAATATTATAATTGCTGAAACATTTACTATATTTCAAATGTGATGGTAAGAAATTATTTAGTTTCTCAAAAAAATTATCATTTATGTATAAAATATGTTGAGTAAGTTTAGTGATTTTCTCGTTATTTTCAAAAATTTCTTATTAAAAAATATTTTCAAATAATGTACAGTTTATTAACACAGTTAAAAATTTGATAAATTATTATGGAAATTGTAAAAATATAAAATATACCAAACTACAAGCAATCACACAAAACAATATTAGAATAATATATACACATATATACTGATAAAAAATACTGAAAACATTTACAAAACTACAAATTTTTACAATAAACCACAAAATAACACACCAATGTGATAATCTACATCAAATCGTGCACACCCTCTCTATCTACAAATTATAATCTAAAAAAAATGTTATATAAGATTAATGAAATTAATAAATTAATAATAACAAAGATTAGCTGTTAAAAAAGAATATTAATAAGATCGAGTGTTACAAAAGTAAAATATGTACATAATTATATAAGTTTTAAAAAAAGCTGCACTTGACAATAACGTTTCTTGAAACACGCACATAGATACACCTTATACAAAAAATAATCATCGCGTAAAAATAAAAATCATGTGTTTATATAAATTGCATACAGAACGGAACATTTTGAAAATAATACAGTTTCAAGAAACGCATTTTATACCGTCAAGTGGCAAAATAAGTATAGCAGTGAAAAAATAAAATTTACTTACTGCACAAAGTGTCGGAGGCTAGGTGCATCGGCCTCTCTCAAAGCCATCGGGCGTGATTAGTGATTAGTGGATTTGCGGCCCCCCGACTTATACGCGAGCGAGCTAGAGCGTATAGATATATATATATATATATATATATATATATATAGTGAGAGAAGAGAGTTCGCTCGAGTTCGGGGGCGTGTTATTTGCTACATAAACACAAATTAGTTACAAGCTACGCTTATACCCGGGGCCGGGAGGGATTAACATCCTTCTCCCCTTTCCACCTCCCCCCCCCCCTTTCACCTGTGTCATGGCATGGCTCTACATGTGCGATGTATATACTGTATGTATAGGCCCCGAGTTGAAAGTAGTTATATACAAAAGCTTATATACCGCTAGTCTATGTACACTCTATGTACGATACTGCGCACGTTGATACGGGTGCATAAGTGTGCATGGAGCTTATTTCAATGCTCTCCTCTTCCTCCAGGTTAGAAGAGATAACGGGACGGTTTATTTATCTAGTTTGGACGATTTTATTTTTGTTTTCAGTGAAAACACATTTTGTTGGTATTCAAGTGCGAAAGTTACGTTGTTTTCCTAAATAAAATATCATTTCGATAGAAACATATTATCTTAAAACCATCATCCTTTTACGATAAGACAACAAAAAATACAGAATTCCTCTCTCCATTATATACCACAATGAAGAATTCATTTCACTTTCACGATCGCGAAACGAGAGCGCAGTACACACTTATACACGCGCATAAACGTAGCAGCAGGTCGAAATAAAAGTGAGGCAAGTTCCGCGCAGAGAGAAGGAAGCTCTACCGTATACAGCTAGTGTATATATATGTATATATATATAACGCGCAAGGCGATTGCAGTCCACTCCTCGGGAGTAAAACAAGGAGTCGCGTGCGCGCGCGGGCGAACAACCACGCCAAGAGGCGGAGAAGGACAAAAATAAAGAAGAAAAGGTCTCTTTTCTTCTCTTCTCTTCGCCTCTTCCTCGGCCACTTTGCGGCTGGGAGATCTGCTTTTGTCGTCCGTGATTAATCGCTCGTGATTTTAATGATCGCATCTCCGCGGGAGAGAGAGAGAAAGAGAGAGAGAGAGAGAGAGAGAGAGAGAGCGAGAGAGAGGAGATGGGCTCGCTCTTGGCGGTGGCTTCCTCCTTCGCCTCGTTTCCGAAGGGGAAACTTTACTTTGTCTCCCGCGGAATGAAAGCAATTCCGAGGTGGTTGACGTTGCCGTCAGAGCGAGAGAGCAGATCCTTCGCTCGTTTTTTTTTCTTTTCTATCTCTATCTTTCTCTCGCTGTCTCTCGTACCCGAATTTTCTCGTACTTCCTTTTACGTGGATTAAGAATTATTCGAAAAATTTTAGAGACGCTGTCGGAAAAGTTTTCAGCAAAATCAGTGCTTTTAATACCTCAGACGAATTTCTTTTCTTTCCGGTGTAGACAACGTAAAATGAATATCATGAATAATATTTCCCTTTTAATGTCAATACGCGAGCAGTCAATAATTTTGAAAATATTTAATAAGTGAAAGTCTGTACTCATTGAAAATATAGTGAATTGAATTATTAAAGTCAAAGTATTGGATTTCAATATGTATGCCACAACAATAATTAAAAATTAGTCGGTGCTCATTTTAAAAAAAAATATATATATATATATATATATTATATTTTACCACTACTTATTCGTCAAGATTTATTAAACTCATCATTATCAAAGTTAAAATTTCAGATAAAATCAGTCAAGAAACTGTTTCTCAATTCTACGTTAGTCACTATACCCAAAAACAACCAAAAAAAATATCACCGGAGAATGAAAAAAATAACAGCCGTTAAATTTCTCTCTGCGCAGATCTATACGAACTTCTAAATACAAAGTTAAGTCTACACTACAAATTGGTTACAGAATACTTACGCACCAGTGTTATTACGCAGCTCGAGCAAAGTAGTAGGCTAGTAGTAGTGGTAGTAGTAGTAGTAGTAGTAGTGGAAGTAGCAATGGTTATTGGCGTTGTTGTTACTTTCTACCTATGTATATATAGAGAGAAACTGCGAGGAGCTCGGACTGTCAGGAAAAACACAATATTTTCGTTTGCGCGCAACATAAACGCACGCGCGGCGAAATAATTTTCGACGTCTCGCTCTACAACGGAGTTTCTGCGGTTACACCGCGTGTGTATATATACCAATCTATGCATGTACACACACACGCGCGCGTGGTAGAACGAACATATAAATTCGTTCAGTTCTATTTTACTTGCTTTGGATAAAAAAATATATAAAAACGAGAAACATGTAAAACATAAAATGGGATACCATACGTGTTATTTGCTGCCACCAACGTGTTATTTCTTTCGCATATTATATACAATGTATATATCATAATATGCTTAATGTATATACTTTAGCTTTGCTAATACGGTTATTCTTTGGTTCGTCATACTTTATTAGGTGGGGGGTTTGTGCGCTTCGCACTGTATTCACTTACACACTATAGAGATCATATACGTGCAGCGCTCAAGAAAAAGTAGAGAAAGAGAGAGAGAGAATGAGAATGAGAAAGAGCGAGCCAGACAATTTTTCCACATACTCAGCGAGAGATTCAAAGGTATACATTCTCCTGAAGATGACAAGAAGCGCGCGGGCGAGCGCGATTATACGCGACAAGACATAGAGAGAATTACAGCGTCGAAAAAGTGGCGAAGATGAAAGAGAAAAAAATCGCTTTCGTTTCGCTGTATATATATATGCCACGGAAGCGAGAGATAGAGAAAGAGGAAAAGGGGAAGCGCGAGAGTGAGAGAGAGAGAGAGAAGCGATGCAAGCGTCGCGCGAGCAAACGCGAGACAGATGAAGATTAAGTGTCGTGGAAACCTCCGAGAAAAAGGGGGAAAGATAAAGTAGATACGAGCGAGAGAAAGAGAAAGAGGAGAATCGAATGTCCGATCGTGTCGAATCTCGCCGCGACTACGTGTCTATGCGTCTGTGCTTCCACCTTTATTTATCTCCCCTCCTTTCGTACACCGCGGCAACACACACACACACACATATATATATATATATATATATATATATATATATACACAACACACACGAGTGTATATATATAGGATAGTCACTGTACGCGCGCGTGATCTTCATTCCGATCGCGCGCACACACACAACACACACACACACACACACACACACATACACAGACAGTGGCTGAGGGAACAAATGCGTCTTCTTCTCGCTCGTGCACAAGCGTTTTACGGACGCGCGAAATTAAAAGCAAGAGAAAGAGAGAGAGAGAAGCCGATAGATAGACAGATAGAGGGGAAATCGCGCGATTGTGATGCACGAATGTACACCATTCCTGTCTCGTTTGTGTTTTTCATTCGATGCTATACAGTATGTGTGTGTGTGCTGAGAGTTTTGTAGATACTTAATTTAAGTTCGAAGGAAAGATTTTGTTCGCGCTTTCTACCGAGAGAGAGAGAGAGAGAGAGAGAGAGAGAGAGAGAGAGAGAGAGAGAGAGAGAGAGAGAGAGAGAGAGAGAGAGAGGGAGAAATATAAAGTAGGTCGTTTCTTTTTAAGTAAACGCGCAAGTCAAGATTCATACAAATCAAGTAATTAAGTGTGCGAAGGATGCCTTTGCTGATACTATACTGCTCCCTCTCGTCGAATGAAGTTTGCTTAGGAGGAAAAAAAATGATTTTCCTTCGAGTAAGTTCAGGTTGTTTTCTCAAAGGCAGCTGCTAGGTATACTATCGTAAGAGGAATAACGCGATTTACAGAGGTAACTCGTTCAGCACGATATAGCAAAGAAATAATATATTTATGCAAAGCTTATGGTAATATACTCACACTGCGCTGATATATAGTAATAAACAGCGAAACGCGCTCGTCATCATCATCCTCGTTTATTATTTATATACATTCAGTACGTACACATGCAAAAATCCATATATACCATTACATATGAAAAGCCATGCGAGCATGCAGGAGCAGCGCTTTGGTGAGTAAAAGCGCGCGATATATATATATATAGAGAGAGAGAAGGATGCAACTTTAAATGCGAGTTACGTGCAATTTCCGTGCAATTTACACTGTACAGTGTATAAAGGATATAACTTTGGATAAGATGTCGGGAGCGGTTTTGGTCGGAAGGTTCAAGAGATTTAAATTTATGAAGGTGGAAAGTATCTCTCGCCGTTTTGGAGTTGCCGAGGAGTAACGGAGAGGAGGAGATGCGGTCTCCTTCATAAGTTTGCCTAATTTAATATTGAGAAAATCTAAGTTATTGTGCTTAATAATTTCGTACCGAGTATTTTATCATTAATCGAAACGGATTTTAACGTAGCTGTACTGTTTAAGAAATACTTTAGTTGTACGATAAATGAATGACTATAAAAACTGTCACTTTAATAACAACATAACAAAGTGTAACTTTATTAATTCAAATAAATAACTAACGACGACAAAAATAATAAATAAATATAATTACCGTTAAAAATATTATTCTCAACATTCCGCGAATAAACATTTAGAGCAAGCGTCAGTTCTTTTAAGTAGAATAATGCCGTTATAGCGAGACAACCTTAAGCATCTTATTCTAAACTTGAACGTTCCAAATACAACATTTCCCAACCCCATTGCAAAGAAACGAAAAATAATTTCCAGAAAGTCAAGCCCGACATATCCACCTTCCCTCGTCCATCCAGAAATTAAAACCTGCGCGCGACAAAACCTCGTTCCCGGAGAGAACCCAAGAGACGAGAGAAGCCACACCGGCGAGAGAAGTCGCGTACTGTAAGGTACAGGATTGAAGACAAAGATAGTAGAGCGAGAGGAGCACTCGCGGGACTTATAGGTGTCTCGTGTCTCTTGCCGGATATCACGAGCGAGAGAGAGAGAGAGAGAGAGAGAGAGAGAGAGAGAGAGAAGAAAAAAGAAAGAGAGATAGAGAGAGAGAGAGAGAGGCGATGGTGTGCTTACCTTCTTGCCCTGCTTGCCGCGTACGCCCCGTTCACCGGGCGGACCGGGTGGTCCGGCCGGGCCGATGTCACCCTTCACGCCCTGGGGCCCTGTGTATCACCGCACATCAGCAAACTCTTTTTCTCTCGCGTGTAGGTGTAAGTATGTATGGGTAAGTAAGTAAGTAAGATTGTCTTGTGCGAGGTTTATACGCGAGTCCTGTTGAGGTCGCTTCTTTTGTACATTTTTATGCTTTTACGGGACAAGTGGGATATTAATCAAGAGATTTGTGGGTTATTTTAACGAGTGGGATGTTTTGAAGCGGTATTATTTGTTTTTTTTGGGTAACTTATTTTGTCATCGATGTCTTTGTCGTGTATGTATAATTTTATTGTCAGGGTGGAGAAACTTTGTTACATTTAGATAAGTATTTATAATGTATTTAGTGTTATGGTGATGTAAAAATTTTTCAGAGTGTCATTTCAATTGATTTAGAAGCCTTTAAAAATAATGTTTATGTTTAGTTATATTTACTTTGATGATACTTTTTAATATTACAAAATACACGAGTTCGACCATTTTCACTTGAAAAGAATTTTTCTTGTATAAGTTTATATCGTATGGTATATGTAAATACATTAATATTCCTATAATATTAAAGTTCCATTATCGCCATAATAATTAAATTTTATTTACGTATTTTCCAGATTATTTAGTAAAGATATATTTTGTAACCCTTTATTTATTTTTCACGTATCTTCTAAGTATATTTTATGAATACCATAAGAATTTAAACATCAACGATTAGTAAAATGTTTTAAAACTCTTCATATTCAACTCTCGCCTTAAAAATTTTTTACTTCCTAAAAAAATCCAGTCTTTAAATTTTTTACTCCCAAGTTAAAAAGTTAAAACATTTCATTTTAGCGAAAGTTTATTGTTTTAATTTTACGCGTCGTTTTACACGCTGCAGGTCGGCAGCCGACTTATTATAATCCTTTCTTCGCTCCGCAAATAAAACAGAATCGGTTGAAGACCAAACTAGCGCGAGCGCAAAGTCGAAAGATAAAAGCCACGACGCAAAAGTCGTAACTTTTATTAGCTGATTTTTATAGAGTATACATTGGAGAGAGCGAGAGAGGAAGAGAGAAAAACGTTTAAAAGCTGAGGGCGATGGATGTGGTTGAAAGGCGCTTTTAAAGTTATAAAAATCAAAGGCACTAGACCGTTATACACCGACCGCAACATCGTCCGTACTATTCCCGGTGAGACATTAAGGGCGCGCGGAGACGTAAAGTAGACTTTACATTTGAAATCGTTCGCTGTATAATGGCATAATAGAGATGAGCTTTGTACCGAATAAATGAATTGCTTTTAAATAAATACAAGATTACAGAGACCGTATAATTAATGAATGAATAATTCTCTCTCTCGTTCACTGTATTTCAACTTCCGACAGAATTTATATACCTTTTAATAAAAATCCTTTGGTCAGACATTCGGAATTACGCAGATGGAAAGGCTTTCCATTACGTGCGGATAACAACTGCCTGTTATTTAGAAATTCCTCACCACAAAAGGAAGAATTTCATATAACAATAAAAGAAGTTTCTCGTAGAGTTTACATCAGATAAAACAAATAGTTCGTTTCATTATAACAAAACTATTAAATTTCTTTTTACAAATCAAAATTCGCGCATTTTACACTTGATTAACTCCTCTGCATATCCACCCGCATAACTACGTACACTATACTAACGACCAATTTTCCCGATAAACCGAGTAAAATCGTGATGCACATACGTGCAAAACAGCTATACTTTAACAACCTCTCCAATTACAAAAAAAAACACATGCGTTGTGTATATACGTAAAACGATGAGACGGAAACGCGCTCCCGTTCTCTCTTTTCTCTCTAACGACATGAAAAAACAAAGGAACCGCACTGCGCGTGCTCGATTCCCCTATTCCCATACAGCTGCATCACGAATCGTTCGCTATTCGCCGTATCAATTGCGAACTGGTGTGTGTGTGTGTGTGTATATATATATATATATATACACACACACGCGTGTTTTGTAATTCAAAGGTCGAAAAACAAAGAGGTATTATACCTGTGTATACGTGTACCATCCCGTGCGCAAACGGCAGAAACAAAGGTATACGCTATATATACGCGGTTGGTCGTCGAACGTAAAAGCCATAACGTGCGCGCGCCGTTAAAAGAGAGAGAAAGAGAGAGCAAGAGAGAGAGAGAGAGAGAAACGCACAGAGAGTTTACGAGTTTCTTCCCATCCGCGAGGAAAGAATCGTTTATGAGATAGGCGAGTGAGAGAGAGAGAACGAGAAAGAGAGGGAAAGTCTATTTCGAAATCATGAGCGCTCGGACTTTATTTCCGTCACGGACGCGCAATCCATCAGGATCAGGACGATGCAGTGTATATACGGTCCAGTAATGGCAATAGAAATGACGTACGATATTGCTATACACTCGCGTGTCGTCCCTTTTTTAGTCGTTGCTCGGCGAGAGAGATAGAGAGAGAGAGAGAAAGAGAGGGAACGATCGGTGCTCACAGTACGACCACTCGAAGATAGAGCGATGTAAATGGATCGAGCACGAGGCTTTAATGGATTTATTTTTATTTCTCGTAGATGGCTGGATGGCCTTTTTCCTACTATGTATAGGTACAGACGTACGTGTCTCTATCTCTATGTATGTGGGTATATACGCTTTAGTCTTCTTGCTGTTCGGTTTGGTCTTGTTCGACAGGTACAAATGCGCGTATTGGTTTAACTGTTATAGAGAATGAGAGAGAGAGAGACTGATTTAGCTCGCGAGGTTCATCTTTTAGGTATTAATTTCTGGATCGGAACGGAAGTTAGCGAGATGAGAAAGTAAATTGAAAAATATGGAAGATTTATTGACGATGGTTAATCGAGTCTCTAATGAAAATGATTTTTGACCATTCGCTTTCTTTCTTATTTACCAAGACTTCGCAAGTGAATTCGTACAGAACTATTAGTCCGAGGTTTACTGATCATATTTTTCAAAAATATAATAATTTAATATTAAAAGCTGTTACCTCAAACATCTCAATCAACATCGACGATATGAGATACCCTGAATCGCGAAACATTTTACACCACGCCTGTCCATTTCGCGAACCTCGAACCCTATTCCCAATCGAAAAATTAACCCGAAATAAACCCACTGCACCACCTAACAGTCTTTCACTCCCTCTCGTCTTCCCCAAGTCCATTCCTTCTATACCACGCGAACGGCAGCGTCCCCGCGTCCCATAAAAACCCAATTAAAAAAGGGTCGTCTGTCGTTGGCTCTCTCGTCACTTCCACTGATTACTTTGGCGCGACCGGACGCGTCCCACGACTCTTTGTCTCTATCTCACTCACTCTCTCACCAGTTCCCTCATGCGAAGAGCTAAGCTCGATTATTATATCCGCTTATATATACGATGCGAGCGAGTGAACGTCAGAACCAGGCGCGAGCTCATGCTGACTTTATTGCTCACCACGTAACGCGAAGATGTTCGCGAGCTGAGCGAATGGCTGTGCTTTCATTTTGTGCGGGCGAACGAAAGAAAAGGTATGTGTGAGTGTGGGTAGGTGAGAAAGGTGCAGGTTTGGGGCTGAGTTTTAGGGTCGGTGGTGTTTACAGGAGGCAGTTTGGTATATATGTATATATGTATATAGGTGCGAAATATCTGCGTGGGTCGTAAAGTTTTAGTTTGCAGGGGGAAAAGTATTTTCGTGGAGAATTTAATGATAGATGTTTTGTGATGATCGATATGTTGCTAAAATTATTTAAACATCGCTCTTAAAGAAATACGTAGAATGCCGTAATGTTATTTTTTATCCAGGTTTTTTTAGTTTACGAAAAATTCATCTAAAGTGACAAAGGTATACTGAGGTATATTGAATGATGGAATAAACGATCCTGTAATTGAAATGAAAGCAATTAAAAAGATAAGAAATAAAAGAAAAGAGAATAAAGTTGGCGCGGTATTAACTTATCTGTGTGGACAAGTCGAAAGCTGCCATTGATCTTGAAGAACTTCTAATTGGCGGTAGGGGTTCAAGCGCAAAACTACTTTTGCCTAAGAGGGCAAGGGATTTAAACGGCTGTTACAGATTTGATGTAAATCCCGTTTAATTGGACGAGTTTCATGGTTAAATTAATTTTCTTTTACTTTTTTTTTTAAGTAGTTATCGATTAGTTATGTTATTCAATTTATTTACTATAAGCTTCGTTTCATCAAATTTTATATAAAATATTAATTTCTTATTAAATATATTTAACATTTTCATTATTATTTAGGATTTTAATCATATGATTATAATATATATTAAATCTCTGACGAGTTTTTCACCTCATTTTCATTTTTATGTAGTCGTAACGCGAATATGTATAGTAAAAAGTATTTAATACCCACTGATTTAAATTTTGATGGTCGAAATTTATGTAGTTCTGTTTAATACGTATATTACATTTATATATTTTAATAATAATAAATATTTGAAATATAAACACACATATAACATCCACTTGCACTCTAAAAACCATATGCTAAAAGTTATACGATTCAAAATGTACATTTTTCATTGAATAAAAAAATAAAAAATAAAATAAATAATCTTCTATATCTTATTTCCGAGACTAGTATTCCTCCTGTTATTTGTAAACTACACGTAAAATTTAAAAAAAAAATATATATATTTATTTTAACACTAACGCCAGTACAATTCGAGGCATTCTTTCTTACATCAATCATCACGATTAATTTCTTGCGTAAAGAACACAGACAAATTCAATAACTTCGGTCTATTACTTTCCCATATAAAGCTAATAAAGCCCAGAAGAAGAAGAAAAAAAATCTAATCGATTCGCAATTAACAAGCGCACACTCGGATCAATTATCGAGCCGGCCCTTCCTCTCTAATCCAATAAAACTCCGTCTGCGCGAGTATACGGATGAAAAAAAAGCTCCCTCGTGTGAATCAAATGAAAAGATAACCTCTCCCGCGACCTCATATACAAAAGGACCTTTACGTCCACCTAAGACACACACATACACACACTTACCAGGTGGTCCCGGGGGTCCGGCTGGCCCCTCCAACGCTACGCCATCCACTGACGTCGTCATTCCTCGGTCGCCTTTGTCGCCCTTATCGCCCTGCAAAAATGTCCAAGCAGACGGATACTGTTATGAGAATATATATATAGATAAAGATAGAGGGGAAAAAAGTTAATTTTCGCGCGTTATATACAGGCTTCGATTAAAAGCGATCTATATATATATATATATATATATATATATATACACACACGGAAGGAAATGA
>JAYJLV010000046.1:18815316-18830478 GCA_036873485.1 Torymus texanus
ATTGTAATAAATTAATTACTGGATTATAGATCGTTTGATTATATATAAATAAAAGTCATTCACCTTGTTAACTATTCAAATTTAGATCACTTGGTTAATAATATATTTTATTATTAAAAGAGTGTCCTACACCAAAGATATAAAATTTAAATATACTTTAAAAATATAAATTTATTAAAATAAACTACTAAAAACCCGAACAAATGTTATAAAATATTGTGATACTTAAAATGTGTCTATTAAAAATTAAAGCCATTGATAATTTATTTTCATAGTGGATTCATAAAAACATTGTTAATTTGTATTTACCGATTAATATCATATTCTGCATTTGAATAGTCCACCGGTAAACTGCAAACCGTCGGTCGGGACAGTTAATATATATTGGAGACCGGAGGACTAAATTCTGCAGTACTCACATTCGTTCTACCAATCTGAAGTTAACCACTCAGAGCAGTTTTCACTTGACGTACTCTGAAGTTAGGTATTCGGTTCATATCAGAATAATTGAATGACCAACCCTTCGATAATGAATAGTGTCGCCATCTCCTGGTCGATTGATGAAGGAATAAGGATTTACTTTCTGATGTTGAGTTTCAAAAAATTTCCTATAGGTGGCGCTACTTACACGATTGTACACGATAGTATAGAATTCAAATATATTATTAATAAGTATAGGAATCGTGAATATCTTATATCACGTTATCAAAATGTAATATATCATCTGAGATAAGTATATCGCATTCAATTATGAAAATTATAATAATATTTGCTAGAAAATTAGTTAGTAATGTTTAAAAAGGCGTTTATAATAAGTACTTTAATTAAGACTATGTATTTTAAACAAAATATTTTCTATATTACTTTTTATATATTTATTCTCATATTGTTTCGTAACATGAGTAGTTATTACATTTCACGGTTTCATAAACATTACCATTCTCGTTAATTCTAAAATGTAATTCTTGCTAAAAGTGACAAGTTTTCATAAATTCGACTTTGTAGTATTTAAAAACAACATTTATTAATACAAAATATTATTGAAAAAACAAGTATGACTACTCTATGACATTTTGAATTAAAAATAAGATATAGTGGAGATTGTCTAATAATGAAGATTTACTGATTAAAAATGTAATGGAAATGTAATAGATGGAAAAAAATTGTTCTAATAAGTAATAAACGATTTTATCTTCATGTCTATAGAGACTTACTTAATGTATTCTTTTTTTTATTATAATATTTTGAACAGTTTATTCGAAACCTTATAAGTAATTACCAAGTCTTAAAATAAAAATAAATTTTTTTTTTCGTTAACATCCTTGTAAAAGAATTTCTACTGCATTATTTATTTTGTTATAGCAATAATAAAAATAGAGTTTATTATTCAAAAAGTGACGATACAATTACATTAAAAAATTATATTAACTGATATTATCCTGACTAACACGTAGCATAAAGTGCATTTGTCGGAAATGAATTGAATTAATGATAAGCGATCAATTCGCTACCAGGAAAAGTAAAGCGTACAAGAGTAGGATAGCAAGGGTAAATAAACAAAACAGCATGGTTTTCAAGGTTTTTCTTGCGACGCATTGCATATTTATTTCGCATGATAACTATCTAATCACATTTATTACACCACAATACACGACGTGACACTTAGGATAATAATTTAAAACGAGAGCTAGTCGTAGTCGTATATCGATAATAATGCGGCAGCGATCGATTAAAACTTCCTTCTCCCCCTCTCTCTCTCTCTCTCTCTCGCTCTCTCTTTCTTTTTCTCTTTCTCTTTTCCTCCTTCATCGTGTAATATTGATATACTTGTAATTATAATCGTTTACATCCTATCGTAACTAGCATAAAAGTTCCGGAGGTATAAATATAGCACATTCATCGACTTTGCGCGTTGCTCGCGTATACGCTCTACAAATTCGCCTCAAGGATCAGTGGCAAGTTCGCTCGCTGCGGATCTCTTATCTCCGTTTCTCTTGCGCTTCTCTGCTTCCTCCGTAGCTTCGTAGTTCTTTTTTCTTTCTTTCTTTCTGCCGTGTCTCGCCTCGTCAAATGACTGATTTAAAAGAATAAAGTCACCTTAAGCTTAGAGAAAATTCAATGAAGAAAGCATGAAAAACTTACGTTTATATGAGTTTTGTTTATAAATTAAGCGATAATCTGTAATAATTGACAAATTGACAATAATGAGTCGAAATTAATTGTTTAGTTTACTTTGAATTTTTATAAATTATATTAAATAAAGCTCTATAAAATTAACGATAAATACAGAATGAAAAGAAAACAATTGATGCTAACATAAGTGTATGAAAATGATATACCACTTTGGTGGTTAAAGACAGAATTAAATCAGAATTTAATTTACTACAAATTGGTAAAAATTATCGATAAATTACAATCATATCATCAAAGTTATATTAAACTTAACGTCAGAATATCATAAAATAATTTTCCATCTCTTCTGATTATATTAAACATTTATGCTGTACAGTTGATTCTGTATTTCAATATCATTCGTTACAATATTTGTTTCAGTACACAAGTTCTTTTTGCAATTACACAATTTTTTTCTGTCAATTGTTATTGCTAAATCTATCATTACAGAAAAATAGATAGATACAAATATTTGTTAAAAGTAGCAAATGGCACAAAAAAAAATCATAGATACATGAATTTAATAACGGCATTAAAAAACGACAAGCGTGCGTATGAGCAAAAGGTGATTTTATTTTTCTAAAATGATACACAATTCTGTACACCACGGTACACCGCTCGCCTTTTATTAAATACACACTCCCACATTGTCACGGGCCTGCGAAGTCGCTTCATTTCCACCGAAACCGATATATATATATATATATATATATCTATCTATATATCTATATGAGCATATGGGTACATCTCGAACGCGTTTGCCTTGGGGAGGCATTGCGACGCGAGACACTAATAATAATAATAACAAAGGGAGGGGGAGCGAATGCGTTATTGCCATTACGTATGGGTAATCAGAGTGCATCGACGGTACGGGATCCTTTAGTACAGTACACACCCTCTTATTCTCTCCTTCGTTTGAGAGAGGGAGTATAGTGGGGGAAGGGGGGCTATTCTCGATTTGATTAAATTCTCCTATAAGTACGTATTAGATTATTACATGCGTATTATTATTATGGCCTTTCGTGGAAATTGGCACTTCGAGCCTCTTTGCTCCTCTTTCTCTCATTCTCTGCGATCCTCTCTCGGTTATAATCGCCTCGCTCTATTCTCTTTGTCGCTCTTCGTTATACTTATTACTTTATTCATTATTGTTATTGTGAATAAGGAAACGCGTCGAATGTCGCCCTGAGAAAAGTCCCGCTCTTAGCACGCACACATCATTATATTCCGCCGTGTATTATTATTATAGCAAAAACGCGCAGTGTAAAAGCTTTCGTCGTGTGTCGTCGGGCAATTTTTCCGATTTATACATAAAAAATGTTTGGCGGTTGGTTCGCAGTTTGTTTCATCTTATCCTTTTTTTTCTTTTAAAAAATCGATATGTGCAATCTACAATTTTCTTGCTTTCCTCTCGATACACATAAGACGCGAACTGTTTCCCAGGTGCGAGCCTCGCTTTTTATATGATGCTCCCTCTTTTCTCGTTCTCTCTCTTGGTTACAATCCTTAATAATTATCGACAATTAATTATGTACTTATATAAAAAATGTACAAGAAAATCTACATTAACGGACGCGTATAGTCGAATATCTTGCTTTCTTTTATTACTTTTTTTTTTCTTTATTTTAATATATATGTATAAAGTCATGCGCGCGCGCACGCGCGATCGAGCGTCGACGTCTCGTTATACAAATAAATAAATATATAGCCATTGCGAGTGACAGAGGTAATAAACCGTCGGGATTACGAATTATTAAACGATATACATGCCATATAGAGAAACATGGTTGGGGAAAAAGGCGGCGGAAAAAACGAAAGGTCAAATAATATATAGAAGACGAAAAGTGTACAGTGAATAATAGAATAATATAATTTGTTTCGAAAGCTCGCGTATTATATATATATAAAAGTCGTAGAAAAAGCGCTATAATAGAGACTTCGATCCTCGCGATGGATATTAAATTGGAATACTTCATTTTCTTTTTCATCTCTCTTTAAATAAATTATACTGTAACGCATAATATTATTAATATAATAATAATAATAATAATAATAATCATAATTAATGGATACTTTGCTAATAATCCACTCCTAGTTAATCTTCTCTCATTCTCTTAAAAATCTCTCATCAAGGCCTTCGCTTGAAAAAACGAATTGGAATGCGCGAGTTATGAATAAGAAAGAGGATTAAAGCGCGGACCGGAAGGTTCATTTGAATTCGTTCGATCAGTGAGCAAACGTTAAATCCTCCCCACAACGTCATAATTCTTTCTTTCACTTTTCTTTTTTTTTTGTTGCTTTATGTTATACGTCCAACGATTGATATAAAACGTTCGTCTTGAATCCTCTTCCTCGTCATCCAACTCCTTTTTTTCTCGCGATATTCCGCGTGCGCTCGTTTTTCGGCCGAGGATGAAGAACAGAAAAAAAGGAGACCTGCGCGCCCTCGCTCTCGCCGCGTGCATGCATATTACATTATATTGTGCTCGCGTGTGCTCTACATTCTCTCGTGCGCAGCGCGGCTGCGGCTGGCGCCCTTCTTCTTCATCCTTCCTCCGTATCTTTCTCTTCTTTCTCTCTCTCTCCTCTCTTTCTCTCTTTCTCACGTTAGACGAGGGAACGAAAAAACAAAGACAACTTCTCTTCTCCATTGTTTTTTGCTTTTCGATTGGTTTTTTTGAAAAAAATATAGGAATCTTACGACAAACGAATGGTACTCATGTTTTTTTCTTGTATTTTTCTATAATTTTCTCTTTTCTTCTTCTTCTTCTTCTTCTTCTCCTTTATCTTCATCTTCTTGCTCAAAAAAGGGAAACGAGCCGCTTTCTGTCTGTCTCGGGTTATGCGCGTGTGTGTATGTATGTGTGTGGGTGGGTGTAAGTTTGCGTATGTAAGTGTGTGTATGGTAAGTTAACGCTCGCGGACACGATCAGGAGCCGCTGTTGGCGCTCAGTGACAGGACCTCGCCCTTCGCTCGAAGCGGCGCATCCTGCGGTTCCACTCATCGCGCCACTCGATCACGATCGAGTTCTCCGTGATCGTCAGGCCGTCCTTTCCTGTGCTGTCGTTCTCCACGCCCAGGATCAAGTATAACCTGGAATATTTAATGGATTAGGATCTTTGAATAGCATTTAAGTTGATTATGAATAAAGTGTAACACAGTATTATTTGTTTGAGCTCAGGATCGAGACTTACACTTTAGGATAGATATGTTTGGTACTCAAATATAATAAACGTACGCCAATAGAAATCTTGGATTAGAGTTATTGTTTACTAGTGTAAGAATAAGTGAAAACTTGGTTCATCTGGTCTGTAGTTAACTCGTTTCCAGATACTCTGGATCAAATTGTTTTTCAAAATTTTATTATAAAACCACAATGTCCATATTATAAATTTTCCTTAATGAGATGGCGCACGTTTACGATTATTATAAGTTAAAAGAAATAATTTTTGAAAATTAATTTTCCAAAAAGGTCTATTATTCAATATATACTTATGTTTAAATTATTTATTAATAATTATAATAAGCTTTCAAATAATTAGAACTAATTGAGCGTCGTTAATGAATAATTTACGCAATTCGGTTGATCAATTCGCAGTACTACTTTTATATAATAAACACGTAAATTGTATTGATTATTGAATTGATACATTAATTATGTTTTTATGAAAGATTATATTTAGTATTTATAAGCTCCATTAAACCTCTAATCGATAAATAATTTTCGTATGAAATTATAGTAATAAAAATGATACTGGAACGATGATTTTGAAAAATATTACAAAATTATTATAATGGAGAATAATTATTTTCAGATTGAATTTAAAGAGATCAGTATAGCTAATACATAAAATGTATTACACATCCAAGTAAATAATTGGTTGATTTAGCCCAAACAATATTCCTTTTGCATAATAACCATACCCAGAAATATTTTACGTACAACAAATTACATCCTTTACCTGACGATTGAACACATAAAAACTCTAAAAAGAAACCGACAACACCACAAACCGGACCCAACAATAAAGTCATATACAAATATAACAGTATATATACGTATAAGAAACAACACGAATTTTATACTCACTGATTCGGCTTGATCTTGGGACACCTGCAGGCGAGGTCGCTCGACTGCACATAAAGAGGTATGGCGCCCCGAGTAATCATCGAGTCTCGATTCCTCTTGTAGATCATCATGACGTTCACGGAGAACTTGACCAAAGAAGCAGAGGCGGCGCCTGACGCGCCTTCGCCTACCTTCTTGTATCTGTCCGTCACGCGGGCCAGCAACGCTGCAAACGAATACGTCGGTTGTCAATGTGTATGAAGCAATCTGATGGCTGAGTCTTTTTCTTTCTCTCTCAGATTTTAAAGATTAAATTTTGACATATGTGATGTGGCAAGGATATTTGTGATGCATTGTTAGTAGCTTTTTTTCCTTTTGCGTACAAATTTTATTACATTTATGAGAAATATGTCGGATTCAAACGATTGTACGACTGAATAAAGTTTAAAGTTTTACATGAATGGGCAAAACAGTGCTGGTAGCTTTTTTTTTAAAGATTTTATAGAACAGTAGCCTCCATTCTAGTTATTCCATGTTTTAAAAACTAAATATATTCAACTTCAATAAATTTCTTTTTAAGTATTTCCAATGACATAAATACCATTGGATTCCGCAAATTATTGTAGATTAATTTTTACTTCTAATTTCATTAAAAAAAATAAAAAAAAAGAAATCGTACATTTACTCGCGTATTCCCCATTTCGCAGCAGTTAAAATCCAAACTACCAAATTAGTATATATATAACTATACGCACACCCATTCATCAATTAACATCCTAAACGCTCTACACGCTCGAAACAAGCTCTACCACGCGCTTTCTCATCAGTCCGACACCCATTAACCGTCCATTCCACGCGAAACCCCAACACAGAAACGACACCCTACAAAAAAAAAAGAGAGAAAGAAAGAAGAAGCATTCCTAGTCTCGCCGATTTAACTCGAGCGCTCGAGGAAGTTGTAAATTCAAACAGCGTAGACCGACGACTCTCTCGACGTGCGAAAGAATGCAACCACACGCGACTAGAACAACCCGTAGTATAGCAGCGTACGGGACGAAAAGAAGAAGAAGAAGAAGATGAAGAAAAAAAGAAGAAAAGGGAGAAAGAACGAAAGAGACTCTTGGGCTCTGAGCGCGAGCGCGCGCACACAAGCACTTTGTAGATCTATTCCAAGTCGAGCGTACGAGATTTATAAGCGGTGAATCAAACGCGCCGGACAAGTCATCCGAGAGACAGAGACGTCATGAGCACACGTATATAGTCGGCTCCTCGCCGGCTGCCCGTTTTCAAAAGCATGCCTTTCTATTATTGAAGAGGCCCTAAACTCGCCCGTTGCCCGCGCGCTGTTTTTTTTTGTCTTCGGTTTCAGTATGCACACACATACACCTTCTCTTCTCTTCTCTCTCTCTCTCTCTCTCTCTCTCTCTTATCTTTGTCTCTGCGATGGCCGCGATGCTCGCGCTCTTTCAATAGCTACGATTCTTGTCTGGGTCTTCCTTTTCTCGAACCGACGCGCGCGCGTTTTTCAACGCGTCGTTTGACGATGGCTATATAGTTATAGGCTATTTGGTGCGCGTTGAATGCCGCGTCGGACAAGAGAGAGAGAGAGAGAGTCAATGGGCAAGCGGAAATGGGTTATTAATCGCACGGGTATTGATGGGGCGAAGGGAAAGTGACGAAAATGAGGAGGCGGTTATGATTAAGTGAGTTATCTGGAACGTATTAATCATCAGAGGTGGACGACGTTTATCGGCTGAGCGTGTGATGAGAAAGCATTGACTTATAAGAAGTTTAAGTTAAGATGAAAGTTTATAAACATTAATTTTTGAAGTAAAAAAAAAAAATTCGAAATGTTGTTATTCGTTAAAATTCCATATAAATCAAAGCAGAAAAAAAACGGTTTCATATAATATATAAAATTTGTATAAAGTATATGTTCTCTTAAGCACGAGCTTTTTTCATATATATGTGTACCTTGAAATGAAAAATTTAATAAATATATTCGTACAATTTACTTTTTCAATATTCCTGAAATTCCTGAATATTATAATCAAATATTCCCTTATTGGTTCGTTCTATACACCTAATAAAACTCATTTTCTCTGTTCCACCCCTGCAATCTCGCACACACGCGCGCGATTTTTTTTTCTCCGATATTTTTTCATTTCGCGACCACCTTTTTCTTTTCTCATTCTCTCAGACGACAGACACACACAATCGACTCGGTCGAACGCACGAGCACACGCCACGCATCCTTTTACAAATACAAACTGGAGACTCACCATAATCTCGCTTGCAGTATTTGTTCAGGTTCAGCTTTCGAGTGCTCGCCTTACACTTGCCGCATTGCTCTGTAACAGACGAAAAAAACACATATAAGAATTCTTCCTGTGCTCGCGAAGAGATTTTTTTTTCATTTGTTTTGCGCTCATTTAGGCCCTCGAGCCTTATATCTCGAGCTTTTACAAAGTGATGGAGGGTTTAAGTTTGAGTGAACGTTTCTTATTGAACTGATTTCGACGATTAAACGTTCGTTTTTATAATTAAAATTTACATAGATCAAGTATTTTATGTTTTAACGTTGTAATATGTTAAAATATTAATCGATGTATAACGATAATAACTTATATATAAATATATTATTATAGGCAGATTATAATTTGTTTGTAACCAAAACATATATTTTATATTATATTTATAAATACAATCAGTAAAATAGCAAGACAAATGCAATTCTTCGCAAAACGGCTTTATTATAATTTTACGACACTATAAGAAAACTAATCACAAACATATTATAAATATAACTAACTGCAATGTTGATGATACATGGTTTAAGTTGTTTTGGGGTCTAGCAGTTTTCATAATATAAATGATATTAAAAAGAAATTCATAATTAAACGGCAATTTTGGACGAAATCTAAAAGAATCATTAAAATTCATGAATAAGTATTCAATAACAATTTGAAGAACATAAATCATATCTTCAAACTTCATTACACAATGAATAAATGAACGTTAACAAAAGTCAATCGACTTTTATCACCGAAATAAGCTCCGATCAAAAAAAAAAACATCCAATGAATTAGAGTCCTAACTACCCCACCACCCAATAAATCAAATTTTAATAAAAGCCCAAGACAAAGCCGAAAATTCAGCTTGTACGGTCTATAAACGCGCATGAAATCTCTCTCCATTGTTACATGCGGCGCTTCGACGATATATCAAATCCTGTTCGATCGGATCGTTAATACGTCAAACGGAGGGAGAAAAAGACTCGGTGCACTTTTTCCGCAGCTTTTAAAGAAAATCCCTCAGTGAGGTTTTACCTCTGTGTCTTTTCGCGGAAGTATCGGACAAATAACCAGAAAATATTCCATATGTATTACGTGGGCTCTCTGCTTTCGTGTGTTTTTTTTATTTTTTCTTTTATGGTTTGGGGTTGGTTATAAAAGCACTGTATTTCAAATGATAAAGGTTTAGGTATATGTATGGAGATACGAAGTATCTAAACTTTAGATTAGATAAAAATATGTAGCTTATAAATCAATGGTTCTGAGAACATAGAATCTATTAGAGATCATGTTCCAGTAAAGATTAAGAATTATTCATTTTTTTCGGATATTTTAAAACAAATAAGAGTAACTAAAAAAGAAAGAGTAAAAGTAGTTTCATACAACCACTTCTTAACCTACAATCGAACACTTCATTCGAGAAAACATCAACTCGCTCTAGTTGCGCTCTGCATCAGGTCTATCTCTTACTTAATCACCGAAACAGCGCATGCATGAATCACTTTGAAGATTCTCCAGGGGACGATAAGAATAATCACCTTCATGTATACCCCTGGTATACCCGTACACCAATTTCATTATTAGCTTGGCAACCAGCTCACAATCAATAAAACGACCACACGCTGCTGTATGTCCTTAGCAGACATCCCTATACAATCCAACCCAATATACCTCTAATATACCACTTTTCCTATATAATTTCCAAAACAAATCAGTTCAGACATACATTTATTTTCAATATATACACATATATATATATATATAGCATACCCCGCACTATAGCAGATTACCTGCGATAATCGCGAATCGTCGCGTATATGTATATAGACCCACCCCTATACAGTCGACGTCAGGACGAATTGCATCTGCCAAGCGATACGCTCCGTTTCACTCGCGATGGCTAATATGGGCTAGACCATGCGCGTACATCCACACACACACGCACACATGTGATGCGCAGGTAGACATATATATATAGGTATATATCGCAACCGGGAGAATTAATTGAGCAGCGCTGCTGCTGCTGCTGCGTCGCTCACTCCGTTGAGAGAGAGAGAGAGAGAGAGAGAGTGAGATAATGGACCGATCGGCTGTTGCTACTGCTGCTGTTGCTGCTGTGCAGGCGAAACTGCATCTATCAATCCGTTATAGTTTATCACTCGCGCTAGTGTATATCCTATCTGCGTATGTGTATATATGTATGTACATATACTCCATATACGCGATCTTTTTTTTTCGTTTGTTTTCCCCATACTATACAGAACCGACGTGTTTTTATTTCTCGGGTCGTTCGATTTTTTTTTCGGTCGTTGCACGGAAGTTATTTTTGTCTATTTTTTTTTGTTTTCGGAGATAGGAGATGGGCGTTATAGCGTCAGAGCTTGGAAACGCTTCGAAGAGGATTTGATCCTGGATATGGGAGTTATGTCTGAGTTTTGCCGATGATCCTACGTGTATATGTATGTATATATAGGCAGTGTGTATACGATTTGTTGGAATGCCGGTGGCCGTTTCGCCGTTGGTATTTTTTTTGGGGAAACGAAATTTGAGTTTAGATAAAGGGATGAAGCTCTTATCTATTCGAGTGTATAAGGAAACGTGAGAAATAGCGTTTTTTTGAATATAGGTTTGTTTGAGATTGTGCTTTCACTTGGCAATATATAATTTTCAATTCTTTTCGAATAATTAAAGATCACATTTTGCACAAATCGATAAGTCAACTTATATATTAATATTATAATATATCAGTTTCATATACGTATACATGAATTGGATAATTCTTGAAGTTTATTGAAACTCTTGACTTCCGTGATTTGTAAATGAACTTTATCTTTCGAGTATTTCAGAATACTACAGTAATAAATCTGACGCCAGATTAAGCCAAACAACAGATTAATCACAATTTACCCAACAGACAAATACTCTTCCTCTCACCTCTTCATCTAAAAAAAAAAAAAAAACTCACTGATTTCAAAAACATTGAACAATTTAAGAAAAATCGCAACACACTATATCACAACTCCATCTCAACCGTAATATCCGCATCATCTCAATTCACACCCTCAGCTACAGGACATCAACCTCGAACCTAGTTCCCGATTCCCTTTACCCTACAGAGCCATAACGTATATAATACACGCACGTGTCTCTCGGCTTTACGTGCGCAGTCACTATACGCGATTATATACTCTCCTCAGCGTCGTCTAGCTTCAGCAGACATATACGTGTATATATACATATACATACATCTTCACAGTAGCGTCAGCGGCGAGTCAGCAAGTAATCCCAATTCGTCGGCGGTATATATATGACCGGTGCGGATGATCGAGTGCTTCTACGGCGCTTTCTCTCTCTCTCTCTCTCTCGCGAGTATACTGCGTAATATACACACAGTGCCAACTTCGTGGATGATAAATATTAAATACTCGCGTGTGCACGAGCACGAGCGCGCGCGAAGTGGTTATTACTCCTCGGTGTAATTCTAGATGTGCTCATGTGAAAGAGAGAGAGTGAGAGAGAGGAAGCAGAGGGTTCTATTAATAAGGGATTGAGCAGAGAGTGTTGTAAAGCGTATTAATTGCAATGTATATATATGATTGAGCGAGAGTGTATGTGTTTCTGTAAATCTAGCATGAACATGGCTTTGTAAGTTTCGTGGGAGTTCTGTGTAATGTTCCAATTGCTTCACTATGAGTTACTAATAGAGAGATTGTAATTATACGGGGGTTTGATAAACTTTACCAACATTGCTGTTTTAGACATTGTTTTGGATATATGAAACTTATTTATTACTAAAATAATGTAATTTTAATAAGCTAATACTGTAACTATACATAAAAATTACAAATCCCAAATAATATTTTAAACTCGATTGAACTATCTATAAATTTCACAATCGATCTATAAGCGTGAAATGTGAATGACTTGAAAAAAATTTAGGTAACGATTCATACAAATTTACAAATTCTACTCTTTTTTTCCTATATTTTTAATAAATTTTAACCTCATTTGTTAACTTATCAATTTCTTACAATGCACATAAGAATTCGCAGGGTAAAAATAAATCTACAAACATTCATTATTATATCCAAAGAAGTCAGTTCGAAAAATTTATTACATACGAAAAAGTCCGAGCTACTATATCAGATGATACATACAAATGTATGACGATTAATCCAACAAATAATTACAAATGACATATAACCAAGTTGCATACTTCCCGTCTCTCTCTCTGTCTTGCCCTCCGTTTCACTCCTAAAATTAGTCCATCTTTTTGTCACTTTCCACTTCCCACCGTGCACCGCTTACAAGGCCCCAATACATCGCGCTCGCACGTTCACGTGTTGCACTCCATCTTTCTCTCTCTCTCTCTCTCTCTCTCTCTCTCTCTCTCTCTCCCTTTCTCGGGTGATTAATTCGATACTGCAGCCCGGGCGCGCCATTAAAATCCTCCACGCGAACAAATCGAGTTAAGGCTGCACACACACGCGCACGCGAGAGAGAGAGAGAGAGAGAGAGAGAGAGAAAGAGAGTGAAGAACAAGTTGCGCGCGGGCGCGCGCTTGCTCTCGATCATTTCTCGAGTCATCTCGCGCAACCGAATAATTTACTCTGTGCAAACACGCTAACGCACGCGCGCACGTGTGTATGTATGTACGCGAATAAAAAGGGAATAAAAAGTGAGGAACAGAAAGGAAAAAATGTATCAGAGAATTGAGTTCGACGTGTTGAAAAAAGTGGGTTACGCGAGACACTGTGGGAGGGACAAAGCTGCCGGTTGAGGTTTGGGTACTGCGTAATGATGTGGAGGCCAATTCGATTCGATCTTTTCGAATGGATTTCTTTCGTGTTTTTTTGTAAATTTCGTGGTATTGTGGTGGGGTAAATTGCTGTTTTCTTTTTCCATAGTTCATTATTTGGCATTCACTGATATTTGGCCTTCGAATTATTTTTATTTACTTTGATTATTCATAATTTTCCATTTAAAAAAGTGTTCTCATAATGTATAGAATAGAAATTAATAATAAACAATCAATACGTACAAGATATATGCATTCTTAAGAGTTATATTACAGTTGGTACAGCCAATGCAATGCAGTAAAAGAAGACAATATAATATTTTAGTATCCTTCTAGACTCGACCACTCGTCACCTCAACTTTAAATTTTATGAACATTCTCGACAGACCTTTCAGCAAAAACTCCTCATTAAAATCCTTTTTCGACAACAATAATTTCCTTATCTTTACCCTAAACACCAAGGTGCACTTCTCGAACACCCTTTACGAACTCCTATACAAAGTTAAAAAAAAAACCTCAAACGCTCTCCTTTTCCGCTTACTCGCGCAACGTATACCTTTTACCAGGCGCGCGCGCACGCGGAAACACCCGCGCACGGGGGCAGCGGGGCTTTTAATCGAAAGGTCGAGTCTGCGGTAATGTACAGAGAGAGGAAGAGAAAGAGAGAGAGAGAGAGGGACGCGCGCGGCACGCGTTTCGTGGCCGATTCATAATTATCGCCGCGTGCACCGACGTGCCGCCGACGTCCGCGAAAACTCGTTCCATGGTCGCTTAATGGTCGGCGGTTAAGCGGTCTCTCGGCTGGCTTCTCTCCTTTCTCTCTCGCTCTCTCTCTCTCTCTCTGTCTTTCCATTTTGCTGCCTCGAGATTCGAGTGCGTCTCCGTTCGAGGTCCCTTTGCGATGGGGCTGTGGTGGAGGTTGGGATGGGAAAGATATGTCTTGGACTATTTTCTATTGTTGGGTGTTTTCTGTATAGGGTATATATTAATTATTGTTTGAAGTGAGTATTATTGAGTGAAGATATATAGGTTACACGTTGTGAAGATAATTGATTGAAAGAATTTGTTTAATTTTATTATTATTTATCTAGTACCCAAAGTTTGTGACGTTTCGAAATTTTCATCAATCATTATCGGTTCCTTTAATTCGTTTTTCTAAGCTATAAAAAAGTAATATTGCACTATATAACAAAGTGATTATTAAAATAATATTTTTAATAAAGAATTTTTCATAACAAAGTTAATCGTTATTTGAATTTATATTGCAATATATACGTACAATTTATACTGAAATATAAAATAATATAGAAAAACTTTTATGTTTTCCTGTCGATTTAGTAGTATAATATTATTAAAAAAAAAACTTTTATGATATTTTTAATTCCCAATTTAAAACATTTAACGTAAATATTAATTAAAATCCCAGCCCTTTTAATTATACCATTCATTATAACTCGATAATCGCTCACATTAGCAAAATTTATCGTATTAAAAAGTCCTTCCCACACTAACAAAACAATTACCCCCGTAACTAATTTCACCAACTTTGAAATCGAAAATTCACCATTTCCAGCTCGACGCGACGTTTCCCCGACTATATATATATACATACATGTGCTCTTTCGCAGTCACAGCACGCCAGCTGCCACCGCCGCCGCCACCACCGCTCGTCACGCGTCAGCGACTCGCGACGCACCTGAAAAACGAGCTGCGTCGATGATTATACGTGGCTAATAACGATTCAAGCAATTCGCATACACACACGCTTGCGCTTATATATATATATATATATATATATATATATATATATATGCGCGGTTAATTCGAA
>JAYJLV010000046.1:18830578-18848601 GCA_036873485.1 Torymus texanus
CAACAGTACTATTTTATGACTGTCCATGTTTAGCTCCCACTTTTCAGTCTGTCCAGGATTCGGGTACTTTACCTTATTATATGGAAGTCTTAGACTCCACAAATAACACTTCGACGATAAATGGAAAGGTCGCAGATAAATATAGGAACATTTTGAGAAAATGAGAATGCAAAATTTGATCAAATAAAAGAAAGTGAAGAGAATCAAAACCCGTACAAATAGAAAATGCTCTGGATGAAGAACATACGATTTAACTCTTTAACTTTAATAAACAATAATTAAATCAAAAAATCTAATTAATGATTATATGGAAATATTTAGTTATAAATAAATATGAAGAAAATTTACAATGGTTAAAATATCATATGGATCCCTGGAGCGAGGTACAAAAGAAGTGGGATGAGTCACGTCCTCTACGATTGTTAAATCAAAACTATGCAAATATTCTGAGTGAAATTTTTTATTTGTATCCAGTTCTTAAATATCCAAAAGGAGATCAATTGGTATATATGATTTGATTGTTAACTAAGATTTTATATTTATATTTTCGTATGAACAACAATTCATAAAGCTATAAAATTATTCTGTACTATTTTAAGAAAAGTTTAATTTTTTATTTTATTTCCCGATTGAGGTAGATTACAACAGTCAATTTGAGGATGGTCCAGCATTGATTTCCGGCTGGCCCATTTTTTCAAATGGCCTTAAACAGTTAATGAAAACAGAAATAAAAAATAAAGCGTATTTGCAACTACTAAAAATTACGGAAACTAATGATATAACCACAAGTATATATTTTTTCATATTTTTTATATTATGGTTGAGTATTCGAATATTAGAGATTTATATTTACTTATATTTAATAATGTTTATTCAAGACAGTAGAGATGCTATTTTACTCAGTCTTATACCTGCGTTGTGCCTACCTACTGTTAGAATACGCATATCTGGAAAGAACCCTTGGAGGCCTACAATCGCTGAGTCAATAGACGGATTTCTGCTACATGTACAGTGTACAGGTTAGCATTATAATCTTTTCGAAATTATAATTAATAATTTCTAATAATAGACAAATCATAATATTTTTATAAATTTTTCAGATACCTGCGCAACTTGATGTCATAATTCAAGAGGTTCGTGATAATCTGCGCAGTAAACACCTTACTAGTCAATCTTTTGTTGTGATAATTGGCAATGAGCTAACTAGTATTGATAGCGCATATATGTTGTAATTGAAGAAAAAAAAATACTTTATAGAAAGTGTTCTAAAAGCAGTTGATGTTTGCTACAAAAGTTTTCATGCTTTAAATGCTTGCTATCCTCCAGAATGCGAGCAAGCCTGGTTTTTGCTCCAAGATTGGTGTTACAAAAATACTGCTACCAAAGAAGTAAGAAGTAAAAAATTGATAGACATCTTAATAAAGTTAAACCTACAAAAATAATTCAATTATTTTAACATTTGAGTATTTAATGTATTACTATAGTTCAATTATCGACATGTGATATAGAATAATTAAAATTTATATAGACTTGCGAGTAAACTTATATTACGTTTGTTAACACTGTTAAATATAAGATTGAAGATTTATTTATTAGTATAGTAACAGAATATAATATATCTAGACTTAGGACGTTAATAGCATTCTCACAAGTATGTTTCACTGTCATGTTTGCTCTTCAGTATTTACAGAATCTAGTTCCTTAATCGATCATTACAAAAACAATCATAAGATAAAAAATTGTGATCGTTTCGTATGCACAATAGGAGGTTGTACACGCACATACCAAAATATTCATTCTTTCAAAAGACATTTAGATAGTCACGTAAGTGCAGACTCAAACCAGTGTCCATCAATACATCAGAGAAAATTAAAAAAATTCTGTTTAAATGATTCAACTACTACAAACAGTATAAGTAACATAAGTTCGAATAGTCAAAATGTACTCGAAAACACTACAGCTCAAAATACTGTTATTAGTATCTACGACTATGAAAGAAAGGAAAAGAATGTGGCACATCGTATGCTATAAATTTGTTAAGTAAATCTATGCCTCGCAATCTTACGCAATATGTCATAGATGCCACAAAATGTTTTATCGACGAACAACTGCTTAATGAATTGAAATTACAAGTTTCACATATTTGTTATTCCAGACTGACTAAGAAAGAAAAGATTCAATTCGATAAAATATTTGCTGTTTCAAAGACTACATTTGATGATGTGTGAACTGAATATAAGAGGTTACAATATCTTTCTAATAATGGATTTTATATTGAACCAACTACCTATGTTATCAGTCAAGTTGAAGTTACGCGTCGTATAGAAGGCACATTTCAGATACTTTAAGAAAATGTAACCGGTCAATATGTCTCGAATACGCAAGTTTTAAAAGCTTTATTTACGGTACCGACTTTTATAGACACTATTCTGAAATATATTGATAACGTGCAAAACGATTACCAAGATATTTCTCTCAGTGTATATATATAAGAATAAAAGTACCTTATACTTATATGGTATTTTCGTAAAATATAAAATTTCAGATACTCTGCTTCTCTTTTATGCAAGAAATACGTCAGTTCAAAAAGATAAATTATATATTGGAGTCTCTCGGAAAGCATCCTTTTCAAAACGAAAGTCATAACGAATCATTCAATAAAATCATCTAAAAAGTTTGATTCAATATTATATATAACATTATGACAAGGCAATGATTTAAAATATGTATATGTAAATACTACAACAATTGATTGTATGATTATCACAAGCGTTAAGAGCGTCTATGTATCAATGTATACTAAACTATTTATACCTATAATATTATTTTTTATTCACTAATAAACGATATTCTATTCTATTGTACTCTATTCTAATATTGCTTGACATTAATTTTCACATCACTCCATGAAAAATCGCTTAAGCTATATTCTTCTCCTTAACAACCCATACTGATATTTTCACCGACAAAGCTAACCGTAACTGTATTCAGTCACCATCTCTACTTTTTTTAAATCAATCATCTCCTCAATTCACATATCACCGAAAATTCCTTCCGTCTTAATCCATCGCCATTAAAGGCAGATTTGGAAAGCATCCACCAATTCACCATCACCCGAAAAAGAGCACTTTCTCACCTCCTCGACGCGTTAAAAAGAAATTCCAATAACAATCGACACCGCTCGTGTGTGTAACCCAATTGGTCTCTCACGGACTCTCGCGCCTGCGTCTCTGCGCTGACTTAACGGATTATCGTTTGCGACACGCGAGCCTCCATAAATTCGACTTTATCAGCCACAGGCGCGCGTGTCTGTCGTCGTTTCTCTTTCCGATCGCGTCTTCCACGCCCGCGCTTGTATATATGTATGTATATACATTTATTCCCGATTGTGTGCACACATACGAAATTGTGAAGTCGCCCTAAGCCGATTATCGCACAGCACCGGGGGTAGGGTCAAACTAGCCTTTAAGAGGCTTCCTCCTCTCTCTCTCTCTCTCTCTCTCTCTGCCTATATCCACCTTTCTTTTTTTTCTCTTTTACTTTCGCTCTCGCTTTTACTCTCTCTCTCTCTCCTTTCCTCTCTCGTTCTCCACCTCCTTCTACTCTTCTTCTCGGCAATTTCCTTGAACAAGTTAAGCGGCAGACGTCGCCTCGAATTCCCGAGGAAATTGATATTGCCTTTTTATTTTATTTTCGCGTTCATTTTCTGCTCGCGCGCCGGAGGAGAGTAAAAAAAGGGATATTTTTATTCACGCGTGGCTCGAGATGCGCAAAGGTAAGAGAGAGGGGAAAAGTGGTAATGGACAGTCCTGACGCATCGTGCGCCGCTGATAATTTGCCACGGCGATTGCCATGAATTCATCGCTGTATAAGTCAGCGCTTTTAAAATTATTGGAACGGTGATTTACCTACGATTTCATTAACTTTTTGCCAAGAGGACGTACCAGTTTACTTCAGCTATGATTTTCTCACGTACAGAAAATTTGAATGCGCATTTTCTTATAAGTCTAGAAGGAATAAATAATTTAACGCAGTACCGCCATGAACTTAGAAAATCCCATTGTTTTGATTGGCGTGAACGTTTTACTTTTCGAAATGGTAGATACTTTTATTAACATTTCAATAGCGGCAATTAACGTCAACATAAATTTCGCGTATATTATGCTGCCAACAGCGCAATAAAATAACGCACTTTTATGCGAACAACACAGAATCGGATTGTAAAAAAAAAACTATCAGTCGTTGTCAGAGCAGCAAACTTTAATAACCCAAAATGACCAAACTGAACCTTTTTTCGCATTAACCCTACCCACGTAGCAGCCATAACGCATAAAACAATCAATTACAAAGAAATGTAGTCCCAATGCCGACCTTAAAGACCATAATCCATAAATAATACCCATTCGATACGTCTGCTCACTCAATCCAAGCGCTTGTGCACGCGCTGCTATATACCTACATCACACGCGCCAAACGATAAAACCCAGCTTGGATTTTAATATCGCCCCCATAAATACATCCATTCATCCTCGTCCCCTCCTCAATCGTCCTTCGTCCACCCACAGCTGTAAGATATCCTCAAAACTCCTTTTCTCGTGATATAAATTTTTCCCGCGCAGTATTTATATAAGTTATAATGCGAACTTTGCAACACACGCCTACTTGCGGCCTTGTCGCCCCCACGCGCGACTGCGCGACGATAACGCGTTGTAGTCGTCGTTGTAGACTCTTTCACTTCCTTTGTTAATGAAAATATCTCTGCGCGCACCTGCGATGTCCTTTTTGGAAGCAACGCCAGACGCTGATTTCATTGTTGACTCTTGCTTTGGTTGTTTGAGATGAAAGAGCGTACGCCTGTTTGTTTTGGATGTAGTACTGTGTGGTTTTAAGAGCCGGTCGTTACTTTTTATGATGTATCATTCGGGAGGGAAGAAATGTACACTCCTATCAGTTGGGCAGATTGAGAACTTTATCTTTTTTTTGGCGCGAATCGAGCTTAGTCGTCGTAAGAAAACGAAATGGTATACGTTAAAAATGTAAATGGTCTTGGTTTAATGGTTGGAGAGGATATTTCTTCTATTACCTACCCCCGCCAGTGTTTCTTGTTTTTGAGTATTTTCCGTTGATGAAAGCTGTGGCCGAACAGTCGAATGTAAAAAAACAATTTTGTTGAACTTTTTTCTTAGTCCACATTTTAAATTAAGAATTAAAAATGTTACGCTAAAATTTATTATTGAGAAAACAGTGATAGAGGTACAAGTAATTGTCAGAATATTATTTTGTTCTTTGCAAGTGATTTTATCTAACGTATTTTATAAATCGCGAAAAAATTCTGGATATTATCTACCGCGATGAAAACAAAATTTCTTCGTGGTACAAAAGAAAATAATTATCTAAAACAATTACATTTTTCATATGACCAAAATAACGAATTTTCGAATTTTATAAAGAAGAAGTTATTGTTACTGGAACTTTGACAAAAATCAATGTAATAAGCATTTTTGTTATTTATAAATAAATATTGATTTACATTACTAAAATTATAGCCAAAAATAAAACTGTGAATTCCGCTAATGTATAACTTTTAATGGGTTTAAAATCAATAAATCTGGTTTAGATCACTTACGTAGATAATACCTTAAGAAATAATTGCACAGAAAGCATTAAAATAAATTTCACAATACAATAAAGACCAGAAAGGTTGCACCTATTACTTTAGAAATGTTCAGTCTCGTGAAATACGACATGAAGCATATACGAAATGTGAAGAAGTCTGTTATTTATTTATTAGGACTATTTGTATATTTTTGCAAAACTCAACTTCTTTTTACATCTGTACAGCCACCGTGGTTAAATATTTTTTTAACAGTAGTAGAAAATTATAGTTTGGAGCCTTGTCAAGTCAATATTTTTATTGATAATTTTCATACAATTTCTACATTACAAGGAGAGAATTTTCTTAGAAAGTTATCCCAAAAAATACCAATAATATTCTTTTTAACTCCGCAATTAAATGGTACTAAAACGTCAACAAAAACCGAACAACTTTATCAGCACGTACACGGCTTAATTATTATTTTATTACATCAAGAGAGCTATGACACTGGTTACGGCAAAGTTAAACATGTTTTGGATTTTTACGACAATTTAAAGCCAACTTCGTTACGACCGCATTGTTTATTAATTAATATTGAGTCGAAAGCAGGCAGTAAATATACTTATAAGAGCATTTTAGAATATGCGTGGTCGCAAAAATTCTTAGACTTTAATGTAGTAGAAATAAATTCGAGTAATGAATCTTTGATTTATTCGTTCAATCCATTTTACAATAAAATTAATAAGCATATTTTGGATGCAAACCTACAACTTTTTCCAAGTAAACTAAATGATGCTAATGGCCATGAATTTCGAATAGTAGTTTTTCACTATGAACCCTATGTGAACGTAGTTAAAACTGGAACGAAGTATTCAATAAATCGAACTTATCGAACTGGCGTATTACTATTTGCTATACAGACGCTAAATTTTTCTGTGTCACATGTAATAATTAGCAAAAGTAATATTACACTGATAGAAGCTTTTATAACATCATATCAACAGCTTGAAAATAGCCAAGCCAATGTCATGATAGTGCCAACTATAATGACAAGTAAAATATCTTCTAAAACTTTAAGTTATTCAGTGACAAAAGATGGTTGCTCCAAATACTTGTCTTTTGTACCAATTTTACCAAATATGAAGTTTAATTTGTCTTGGAAAATTCTAATATACACAATTACTATACCAATAATTTTTTCATTACTTAAGTTTACAATGTACTTCATGAAATTTCCCTATGTTGCGTTGGATTTTTTCAATGTTTTACAAGTTCTTTCTGGATATCCATTGAATCAACGATCCCAAGATTTGATGCCTAAAATAATGTTTATATCCATAGCTATCTTGCCTATTATGTTTTCAACAGATTTTGTTTCAAGTATAATGAATATTAGAACTGTATACGATGAGTTAGCTTTTAGTACAATGAAAGAAATACACGATTCTAATTTATCAATATATACGGATCTGAGTACTGAGCAAATTGTATTTAAAGAAAGCACAAATTCGTATATTTGTAAAATGAGGAAAAGATTAATCACATTCGAAAAAAGACTATGTTCTGATGTTTTAAAAGAAACTAAACGTGCTATTTGCATACTATCAGAAATAAGGGCTCAGTATGAACTACAAGATAAGAAGATATTCAATAAGACATTATTCAAAATTGCAAAACCTGAATTCGATTGCGTAATTCTAGGGTATGCCTTTGAAAAGGCATCGCCATATGTAAAAAGGTTTGATGAAGTCTTTCAACGTATTGCCGAATCAGGAATTACAAAAAAATTACTTGAAGTACAATACATATCGAGTGATCGGGATGAAGAAGAAAGAAAGAAAATTTTTAATGATATTTACTTAAGTAATTTAATGATAATATTAATGTTCGGTTATGGGTTTTCTCTAACACAGTTTCTCGTCGAATTTATTGTGAGTTCCATTAATAAAAATCCTATTGAAGGACATCTTCTTTGCTTCGATTTTAAGAATGATTTTTCTACCATATTCTCACGTTTCTCAACGAATTTCTGGAAACGCTTGAAAATGAGAGATACATAGTTTAAAAATCGTTTTCTAAATGTACGAGGAAATTAGATAACTAACTACTTCCAGGGTGTTACATACAAAACAAACGTCTTATTTCTCTCGTGTACAACCCGTTCTTTTACATCCTGCAACCACGAGCTTCCACGTTTTTCTCCACTTTACAAAAAAAGCTATTAACTCATCCTTTCCCTCTCCCTACTCCAATGATAGCCGCCTCTCATCCATATAATCCCACCCGCCAAATCCGCGAACGAAAACAAAAACACGGCTAATCCTCGACGGCGTCGCCTCGTCCAACATGCAAATCCATCAGCCTCTATACATATATATACATGTATATATACGCATATAACCTCCCCTTGTATCCAAAACCCTGCCTTGCACCCCCTATACTGCAACGGCTGCAACGCACAGAGGAAACTATGCACCGGCACGGTTCGCTCGATTGATTCGGCAAATAGAAAATGGCCCCCCGTGGCCGGGTGAAAAATCGCCGGGCTGCAAAAAAGCGGCGGCGGCTGGCTGGGCAGGCACGCGACCGCGACGGAAATAGCCAATTAAATCGGCAACAACGGCCACCAGCAGCACGGCCGATCCAATTTATTAATCGGATTATCAGGCTGATTTCCCTCGGGGGATCGAAGCTGCTGCTGCTGTTGTTGCTACTGCAGTAGTATGTGTGAGAGAGAGAGAGAGAGAGCTGCCTGATAAAGTTGATCCCCGTCGAAGCCCGAACAGTTCCCCCCCGCGTCGCGCAGCGCAGCGATGCCGTTAGATGCAATGTCGTCGGCTCATTGTGTATTCTTCCGTCGTTGGTCTTGAAGTTAGAACTGACGAGGGTGGCTGGAGATGCACGGCAAGTCCCGTGGATTCGATTAGGTGCAGGGGTTTAATTGTTTAATGTTTGTCGGTTGTTGCGCCGTTCTCGCCGCGAAGGTGAAGATCGTTTATCTGAACTGCCGCGGTCGATGTGACTGCGCGGAAGGGTTCTCTGAATTTATGAACGATACGTGAGTGTTTTAATTAATCTAAGAGTGGATTTAAAGACAACGGAGTGTTGATTGTTGAAGGTTATGACAACTGGTGTAGAATTTAACATCGTTTAGCTAAGGATTATAGTAATTCTTTAATTTTGGAGACTGGATATTAATATAGTATCTGTACGTAAAGTTATTCCTATAAATGTGCTAAACGTAGTCATAATGATTCCTAATAAATAACAAATCTTATACTATTAAAAGTATTAAAGTAAATTTTTATTTATATGAGTAATATGAATAATTGCAAAATTTTCACATTTTCACAAAAGTGATAAGAATTTTAAACGTGAGATTTTCAGTGACAACTGGATTTCCAAAATCTATTGGAAGAAATACGTGACAGACAGGTTAAACGAAAATTCTAAGCTTTCTAGCAAAAAGAATAGAAAAACGCGAAAAAATGCTGACAAAGTTGAACAAAAAATATAAAACTAATATTGTAACATATTTTCACAATAATTGAAATTATTTTTTTCAGTTTTACTTTTATATCACACCAATCATATTTTAAATAATTCATTTTGCCTAATATATATCGTTATAAATTAATAATTTATTTTAATATTTAACAAACAATTTTACGACAATTTGAAATAAAAATTGTCATATAAAAACGAAACTGAAACTTTATGAAAAAGAAAATATTGTAAATAAAACCGGCCTCAATATGTTTTTCAACGTTACTCTTATCTTTCTACCTCTATAATACACTAAACGACGCAGCAATATGTACAACTGCCCTTCTACTATATATTCTTATAAAGGCCTCATATAAGCGATATCGCTGAATTGAAACAAATCATAGCGCAATAAGGTCAAATTTACGAGAAACGGAACCACAGGACGACAAAAAAATTTTTATTAAAATAATAAATCACCCGCAATAGAGGCAATGTATTTTATTGCGCGCGCGCTTGCTCGCACAATATATATAGGGACCGGCGAAACAAAGAAAAATAAAACTCTAAGACGCGAGTTTTCAATTTCTCCGAATCAACTATATACAGTATATACTACTGCGTCGCACGCGCGGTGTTCCTGTATGTGTGAGAGAGCAATTTTTTTTTATTTCCCCTTGAGCGCGGGAAATATTGCGCGTGCGAAGGTATAGTCCCGGCGACGAAAAAGCGACTGCGAAAAGTCAAGCGTATGTACGTATATATATAGCAGCAGCGACGACGGCAGGCAGGCAGGCAGGCAGGATTTGATGTTTTCACGGTGGCTTTGAGTCAAACGTAAAATTTTTCAATTTTATCGGCTGGTTTGATACGCCCCCGGGAAATCAGTTTTATTGAAAGCGATAAGACTAATCGAAATAAGAGTGAGCAAGGTGAGTATATATGTGTATGTGAATAAGGGTTTGGCTGCGCGCACAGGACTCTCGGAATTTTTATGTGTAATTTAGATGGTGTGTCGAAAATTATTCATGATTCCTAATGGTTGATAAATTATTGAAGGTATCGAGATATTTATTGGATAATACGATACTGAATAATAAATCCGGTGATGTTAATTTCAACAGCATCGACATATTTATTTATACGATCCACGGTATTGAGTTAATTCTCTTAAATTATAACTTCTGCCATCATTATGATACATTAATTATCGCATTCATCGCTTTATTTCATTCCAAATTCATAAATGTATACATTTGACCATTTTATCCATTAAGTTCTGTGAATTAATTATCAACACCTATAACATTACATATCATTACACATTACCCTCATCACTTTCATAGACCACGCAACATACGCAACAACCTTTATCCCAAACTTTTCACATCCACTTTATATACCACCTCCAATCAGTACTTATTCAGCCCTTATACCCGAATCCCACTAATAAAAAACTTGAACATCGGCGACCACACCGACGGAATCAATAAAAAAAATTATGTTTCCACCGCGCGCTGCTCTGAAACAGCAGCGTGGGTGAGAAAAATCGCACTCGATTGAAACGACGACGCGTGCGGCGTGGAAAGAAAAAAGAAAGAGAGAGAGAGTACGCGCAAGAAAGAGGGAGAAATATTCCGAGCACGTAGAGAGCAAGGAGAAGCCACGCGGCGGAAAGGAAAATAAGGAGACGCCTCTCCGAAAATTGATGAAATATGATAAAGCCGAGAGGCGAGAGATATAGAGGGAAAGAAGATAGAGATGGAGTGTAGAAGAGAGAGAGAGAGGGCAAGACGAAGGTGAGACAGGGACGATAGGAAGGGAAGAAGGGAGAGAGCAGTCCTTATCGTTTCGGACGGAAGTAATATCCGTCAATTCGCGGCCCCTCTCATCCTCATCTTTCTCTCTCTCGCTCTCTCTCTCTCTCTCTCTCTCTCTCTCTCTCTCTCTCTCTCTCTCTCGCGAAAAGCCCACAAGTACACTCGCGTATCTTTCTACGCATACATATACATATACATACACGCACACCTATGACGTATATATATACATATTCACATACGTGTCTATATACGTATACGCACTATGTGTCTATGTGCGTCGAAGCAGCAAGCAACCCCTCGGCGAGCGGCGCGGCACGTAATGGCTATCGATTATTGCTTATCGAATAAACCAATCGGCGCATCGTGTCACGATGACATTCGCCTTCCGAGTCGCAAACGCGCATAGAGAGAGAGAGAGAGAGAGAGAGAGAGAGAGAGAACAACCCGTCCGTCCATCGGCTAGTTCGCGTTGATATATACGCACACGTTTATGTGTATACGTGACTGTGCCTGGCCGAGTGTACGGGGGGATTTACGTTAAAGCGGCGGTCTGTGAGGCGCGCGCGAAGGCTTTGAAATGCTCTGACGTTTCGCGATAAATAGAGGCGGAAGATTAAAGATCGTTATTTCGAATTGTCGATAGTTTTTCTGGAGGGTTTTTATGGGAGGTAGGATGGGAATGGTGGAGAAATTAGGGGAGAGGTTTCATAGATGGAGGATTGGTTTTTATTTTATTGTTGCAAATAATATTTTTCAATGAAATTTTGTAAGTAATTTTTTCTTTTATGAAATAAGAAGTAATACAAGTGTTAGGATAGAATTACCTGTTCTAATAAAAAAATTACATAATTCGAAATACTGCGCTACGAAAGAATGATAAATTTCATACTATCAATAAAAACCTAATTATTTCATCACACAATAACCGACCATACGAACCGCCCCATATGTTATACATGTACCCATACTCAGACACATATACGCACCGTTTCCTTCTCAGTTTTGCTGCTCTCTCAGTGCGCGCAAGCATCGTCGCGGCTTGTCTCTAACCCCATGACGTTTCTCTTTACGTCTGCCTGTCAGCGATTCCGCGCTGTCTTTTTTCTCTCTCTTCCTTTTGCCTTGGCTACGATCCTACTGCTGCTGTTGCTGCTCCATGCGTTCTTTTGCGCCGATGCACGCGCCTCGCGCGCTGTCTCTTTTTTTACTACCTTGAGTTTCGCTATCGGACGGCGAAAATGCGCAAAAAAGAGGAGGTAAGATGAGATTGTTCGGTGTCGTCTCGCGCTATCTTCCCGAAGACTGCTACGACGACGACGACGACGTGAATGTTTTATTTTGGCGCGCGAGTTTCATCTCTTCTTCTTTTCCCTTTTTTTTTATGGGAAAGTGATATTGTGCGAAAAGGTATGCTCTTCTGCAGCAGCAGCAGCAGCAGCAACAGCAGCGTCGGTTTATTTTTATCCCATGAAACGTTGATCGAGTTCGTTTGGTTTATGGTGGGCATTGTTTATTGATGAATCTCGGTGTATCGAGATTGTGACGCTGGGTATATACTTGTAGATTATGGGTAGCAAATATTTTTATTTTTATATTTAACGTCCTTGGATGGTGTTTGTGGAGAAATAAATTATCTTATCATCTATAGATTGTTTTTGCACGTTCTGCAATATTTTTCCGAATTCGTTACCGACCTTTCCAATGAAATCTAATTAATGACTTTTTTTCCATATTTAAAAATGGTTATAAAGATATAGCTTTGAAGAAATATATATATATATTTCAAAGGAACACTTGCCTCCTTGAAAATTTACGAACTATAAGTGAGACGTAAAAAATACTTGTCTCGTATTTTTGAATGAGCCGCGTAATATAACTCAAAATGAAAACGTAAAGTTACACCTACGCCTGTCTCTTCAATGGGCTATATTTGCTCTTATTAAAGAAGTAAAACGTTGATATTCTCTTGAGCACATTCAACTGAACATTACTACAATCCAGCTCAATCCAAAACAATAAAAGACAAAAGACAATACAGTCACATTTATATACCAGAATTATCCTCAAGTTAAAACATCTTTTAACTCATCCTTTTAAACTTCACTATCCACTACCATTCACCTTTAAAAAAACGCACATCTTTTCCCCAGAATTCTCTACTTATCCTTTACACCTCTTCTCTCTCTCTCTCTCTCTCTCTCTCTCTCTCTCTCTCTCATACACACACTTATACACGCTCGCACTCAACGAGCGCTGAAAGCGACGAGCTAGCTTGCTTGTGCTGTACGGGCGCTCGCGCACGCGGCGAGTTATCGACACATCGCCCGGCAGCACCGCTGACGTTTTTGACAAATGGCCACGGCCTCGACAACTTTTGCGTCCGTGCGCGTACAACGGAGTAAACGCCGCTATGTGCTTGCTACATGGTGAGCGTAGTAAAAAGAAGAGAATGAGAGAAGAGGAGGAGAAGAGGAGGAGAAAAAAGGAGAGAGAGAGAGAGAGAGAGAGAAGGAAAGAAGCGAGCTGCAATGTGCTCGAAGGTGAAATTGTAAATTCGCCGTGGTAGTGGTAGCAGCTAGAGCGCATGAATCGAAAGTATCCGACTGACGAAGGGGGGATTTTCACGGTATGAAGATTGATTAGGATTTCGCGAAGAGAGAGAGAGACGAGAGAGGAATGCAGATGTATACCGTGTAGCACTTCGCGGAACTGTTTCTGGATGTGCATCAGCCGAGTTGGGTGATGGGATTGTATTTTTTGTTTTTCTCTTTACGTATAGTCGTTGTTGTTGGATGTTTTTGCTCTCTCTTTCTACGCGAGTTTTGACGGGCACTGCAGTGGATTTTTTGTTGTCTTGGCAACGTGATTTGCGAGATTACCTAATGCATCTTTTATGAAACTGGCGATGATCGTGGCGATGATGATGATGAATAGGAGTTGAAAGTGGGTAAATTTAAATCGATGAGTTTATGTTTGTGATAAATGTGCATCCTCCTCTGCGAATACTTAAATATCAATATGTATAAATTTTTTAAAAAAATAGTAAAAGCGACTGGGACCGAGAACCGCAAAACATATATTATGACATACAATTTTAAATAATAAGTTTCATATAGCAATATTCAGTTGATTTAATAAAAAAATCGACACTTATATCTTAATCATACCTTTCATCATCAATATGGAAACCTTTTCCTTTTTATCTTTTTTCACAACCTACACTACATATTTCACAGCCATAAACCTACGCCAAAAACCCACGACCTTATCTCCACCCCCTGACGCATTCCCACACACACATACGCATACCACCGCCATGTACATATATATAACCCCGGCCTTCGCACGCGACTACTCCCCCGAAATTACCGTGCGCGCAAAGGTAAAGACCGGACGAAATCACCGCCTTCCGTCGCCGACGAGGGTTGAGTCGAAGGGAAGGAAAAAAATTGCAGCCGAGGAAGGATAGAGCCGAGACTGTATATGGCTATGTAATAGCGGTTCGATTCGAAACACGCGCCGCAAGGTTCGCGAATTCGCGTCACGCCGCTGTTGCTGAAGCTCATCTCATCCCCGCGTTGCCAGTGTCGTCATCGTCGTCGTCTTCTTCTTCTTCTTCTTCCCTCTCTTCTGTGTTTATCTCTTCATAACGACGGATCGGATAGGATGGCTGACGAGGGATGAGAGAGAAGATGGAGACGTCGATTGTTTGGTTGCGGCGAGTAGTGAGTAGGAAGCTTTTTTATGGCGATGGAAAAGTTTGATGAAAGACGTGCGGTGTGATAGGAAGTGAGCAAAAAGAAATGGCGATGGTGTGTTGTGTTGGATCGGTTTGTACAGCGTAGTGTAAGGATGGGTGTATTTCTTAAGTTTTATAATTACAGGGATTTTAGAACGAATTATTCATAATATACAATAGTTTTAAAATTGTGGGTTATTTTGTGAAACTAAGCTATTTTTATATACGGAAAAATAAGTTTAAGATAAAAATAAACATTTACCATACTTGGCGGTGATTTTAGAAAGACTATTTACTATTAATACATTACAGAACTATATCCATTTTAACCAGCTTATGTAATAAACATAGATACAATAGAAATGAAATAAAGTTTTACGAATAAATAAAATTTACCGTAAAACAAAAAATATAATTTACGTTATGAAAAATTCTTTTCCTACACTTTATTTGACTAAGGTGGGTTATAAACTTGAAATATGTTATTTTAAGACAAAATTTATGAAACCCTCTTTATGGAAATCCTCTGCATCAGTCATGTCTGAAATTAACTTTCACGTCTACGGCGTATACACGCAGCATTGTTTAGGGGATATAGACATAATCAGCGTGTTTAATTAATAAAGTCCATTATGAGGGAGAACAATGGGCATGTAATTATGCAATTAAACAAGCCGCTATTATATGAAAATCAGCCGTTTTGGGCTTGGGATGATTAGATGACCTAATGAATACATCTTTTCAGCTATCGTGTGCTTTTACGTAAAGTATGTGTATATATATATATACATACACACACCTATAATAAGGGGAACTATTGTAATTAAATTAGGTCAATCAATGTTCACTGCTAATGAATTACTTCCATTATTGGTATACAATGCAAATTGTCGAGTTGGCTTTGGATGCCCTCAGTAATGTGTATACAATAATATGTATTCGTAATTGTTCTCGTGACTGTGCACATTAATATAAAAATATAACGGAATCCACTTGCAGACCGTATATATTTACTCATCCAGTCATCATTATAATTTATGAACAATGACCAAATGATAACAGATCATCATGATTTATCCACGTTTTCGTTTCGGCACGACGATACTAATCTAAAACAATAAAGAAACTCAGGGTGGGTTTCATCGCCGCATTCATTTCTTATCTTCTTCTTTTTTCGTTTACGACGAAATATATCGCTCGGTACCTATCTTCAACTACTGTATCAAGATAAATCCATCCCCTCGTGCTTGGATATTAATCGAAATGAAGGAAGGAAGAAAGTGGAGGGATAGAATTGAATGTGATAACTCGACATACCGGAACTTCATTATTGATAATGATTTTTACGGTAGTATATCATTAACTTACAAAGAGTCGATATAAATATATGAATTATTAAGTTAAGGACGCAGTTCCCAATTGCATAAGAATATTTCTGACGACGCATTTGTATATAGAAAGCAAACATCTAATTTATTTTTCAAACTTGACAAATTTTTGTTAGTAAAAAATCCAGTTTATCAAAAAATATAGTCAGCTTGTTAAAAAAAAAAATAATAAATCCAAGTTACTATCTATTATCTACTAATGCTGAAAATCTTTTTCAGCAAAAGACGAATCAAGCACTCTATCCCTACCCGTATAAATCATTTTCTTCTTTTCTTCCTTAATTTTTTCTTACTAAACTGCGTTCCTAAATATGGTTATCATCCAATTTTTCAAATTACAAGCAAATAAATAATATTAAAAAATTCCCCCACCACCAACGACAACGACGATACCTCATCTAGATTCCTACCAAGATATTCTAAATTTGACAAACTACCTCTGCTATCACATCTATCACCTTTAACCGCATTTTTACCCGCATTTACCTCATTCATAATCCTAATCGCTACACATCAACCCCAATTAACACCTCTCTTGTAGCCCCTATTACACACACGTAACTCCTAACATTCCACAGCGTGTCCCCTAGTCTCTATAAATCACCGAAAAAGAAGAATCTTCTTCTCTAATTCCCCGGTGGCACGTGTGTTTTATCATCCCCCCTTTTCTTCTACACTGTACGTATATATACGCGTGAGGTGGATAAGAAAATTCGCATTCATAACTCGAACGTGGCGGTAGTCCGCATTCCGGTCTCACCCCCGTCTTCACGTCGTCGCGTGCCGTCGCACCGTCAGCAAATTGTTTCCCTTCGTGTACACAGGCTTGATTGCCTCTGCGAAGGCGTGCGTGTGTATATATATATATACATACACGTGCGTCTGTACACTCGACAGACGACAACGGCGGTCGGACAGTAGTCTAGTACTCCACACCCCTTTTTTCCTTCTTTTTCTTATTCTTCTTTTTCCTATATTCTCTTTGTATATCGCTCGAGCTCGTGCAGTGTCTCAGTGATTTCTACGCTTCGTCGTTGTCGTCGTCGTTTTCTTTCGTTTTTCCAGATGCACGGGAGTATATACACAGCAACTCTATTTGGCGCGTGTAATTAATTTTTTGCCATTAAGATACCGCCCAGCTTGCGCGAGCACGCAACGTCGTCGGCATGGGAGTTAATAATCCGTACCCGTGACGTCTGGCGCCAGTGAGCGTTGCTATACTTGCTCTCGTATATATACGTCTAACTGAATTTTACGCAATTATAATACACATGGTATTGTTTTTAAAGGTGATGTGGACATTATTTTGCACGCGCAACTTTTATATTATAAATTAAGCGCTTCGCAGCATGCATTTATATATTATTCGCTTGAGCGACGTACAAGGTGATGTATTAAACGTCATTTAATTTACTCCTTTGAGTAAAAGGGCACACGAGTATCGAATATTACATTTTTATGAAGTGGATGGAGCTGCCAGACTAATGTGGGATGATGGAAGACCGTTTTCTTATACTCTCTGCTTGCTACACGCTTTTCGCTGAGGGTCTGCTCTGGGCATTAAAAAATTGTTTTCGCCTTCGCTTCAACTCGTCGTTGTACTTGGTATAAGCTTTTTATTATTTATTATATAAGTATTTTTATCGGAAGTTACAGAATATACTTGATAAGTAGATCTCTTATCATTACGATGGACGTTATTTTATTATCTTAACTTTTCCATGTTACGCGAACTGTTTATAGTATATAGAGCTCTAGCTTTACATACCAAGGAAATGACTAAATATATTATTAATTAATTGGTAATTAAGATAAAGCGACATTTAGTAGGTATATAAAATTTTAACTTTGTACTTAAGTGACAATATATCATTCTATGTTAAATCAGAGGTATCGGCTATAAGTACCAAAAGATTTAAAAAAAACTGTAGGAGCATACTTCACATTACGCGAATTCGCTCGCATTAACCCACCACTCTCACAACCGCAACAAA
>JAYJLV010000046.1:18860438-18890421 GCA_036873485.1 Torymus texanus
GTGGGTTAATTATTTTTTGAAAAAAGTTGGGGACGACTGTGAGGTTTGGCATTTTTTTTTTTTTTTTTTTTTTTTTTTTCGGGAGTTGGGAAGAAAGAGAGTGAGTGAGGGTAATTGATTAATGAGGTAAGATCGAGGTCGATATGGGTGTTTAAGGATTTTATTGAGATTTTTTCGGCGGTGATAGAAGATATTTTGGATTGGAGTAAGACGTCTTTATGTCAATTATTGAATTTGAGATGTAGACATGTAATACTTATGGTTCTTTGATTTGTATTTACTTTTGCTTTCTGTAAAAGGACAGCTTTGGGATAACATTCTTGAGAAGAAAAATTATTTGAAAATGTGTTTTATTAGATTCATTATATAAATTAAATATTTTATTTTTTGCGTGCCTGTGCGTGTAAATGTGTGCGCACGTTCGTGTGGATATCTCAAAACGTATAGATCAATTTGGATTAAACAATTTACTTTGTTTTTAAGGATAATTTAATGTCTTAAACTATAAATTTAGAAAATAATATTAAATTAGTTAATATTACCTGTATTTGCTTTTATTAAATTTTGTATTCTCCACAGTCTATCATTTCTTTTTAAGGAAAACAATGTTTTTCATTGAATTTACATCGTAACTATTTAATATAGCTTCATAAAATTTTTGAAGGGTATTATAAATTTATTAAATTTACGTACCTAAATGCGTGAAAAGTTTAAAAGTGGCTATCTTCAATTATCTAGACACAATTTTCAGAAAATTGTGTATTTGTATCGTAAACTTTCTCTTTTAGCATCAATAATTTAATAACCTTAATAGAATAATAAATTAAGTTTTACCGATACTTTGATAGAGTACCAGAACTGTACCTCGATCCGCTGCTCACCGAAGTTAAGCAGCGCTGGGCGCAGTTGTTACTTGGACGAGTGACCGCGAAAAACCTATGCAATTTTGATGATCGTTTGGCTAATTTTCCGCTCTTTCCAAATGTTTGTTACTTAAGATTCTCTCAAACTTTCAACAAATTTTCCAAAACTTTAGCCACTAAGACATTGTTCAAATTACAGTCAATCATCACATTTCTCAAACATTCATTCTCCAATATTTTCACCCTAGAAGTTATATAATACCTATTTTACTCAAAAATGTTATAAAAAAAATGTTGAATACGTAGCTCAGTATATTTATATCGACAGTATACATTAGCACAATCTTATTTGTACAACAACCGACAAGCATTAAAAAAATTTGCATATCAATAGCAATCTCTAGCTTCGAAAAAAATTCAAAGTATTCAGCAACCCTTTGTCCAAACCCGCCTCATATACTTCCTTACTCCATCCCTCCCCAGTTTTAGTAAAAAAAAAAGAAAGACTTGCGATAACCATCTTCCTATATCAGCACAACTCTTTTCGTAAATACTCAATATACTGGCCCACATACCTATAATATAAATCCACAAGCAACGCGCGGTAACGAACTGATGGTCGCTCCGTATACAGCACATATTATACATATATGATCCCAGGAAGCGCGCAGTTTCCGCACTGACTTTGTGACACAAAGACGACGACGACGACGACGACGAGGACGTGATGGCGGCGAGTGGCGGCATCCATTAATCGAATTAATTTAAGCCGCGAGTTAAGGGCCGCAGCACGCCGATCTCTCGTTCTCAACCGTGCTGGCGTCTACGAGCCGAGGATTAAGTCGTCCTCTCAATATATCTCTTATTTTTTTTTTTTCATCCGGGGCGTGAATGCACCTGGAGATTAGAGAGTTGCGTTCTTTAAGGGGGAGATTCTTCTTTCTCTTTTTCTTTTATTCTTTCTTTTGGATAGAGGTGTGCGCTAGGAATTTTCGGGCATTGTGGCCGGTGTGTGAGCTGATAAGTGGCGCGGCGTCTGTGTGCCACGTGGACGACGTGTATTATCGAACCTTTTGCTACTTTGACTATAGGATGTAGGGATGAGGATTGGGAAAGGTGGAGAGGATCGAGGTCAAAGGAGCGCCGATTTTCCATTGAACCAGGTGTCATACAATATATTGACAGCTTTGTCAGCATCATGCGGGGCTATAGAAAATCGCTGGATGTCGTTGCCGCACTTTGATCGCACGCGCAACATGGCTGTGTGGTTATACGAGGAGTTTTCGTGATGATTTAGATTAATATGTTTTTAACCTGTAGGAGTTTACTGCAGAATTTTATTAATTTAATATATATATATATATATATATATATGTTTAATATCTGGTAGAAAAATTGATTGTAATATTTTCGATTGTTTTCATCTGAATGTGTTGATTTGAGATATTTCTTCTTCTAAATACATTTTTCTTCACGTGTTTTGTAAAAAAGTTTTATAATAATAATAAAAATTAGGTAATTAAATTTACCTCAACGGGTTCACTATTATTTGAATGTATAGTCATTTCATATACAATAGGAGAGAATAGAAATGATAGATGATGTGTATTTTCCCTACGTATACATATTATTCTGATTTAGATTGACTATACAATAATCAACTAAGTTTCATTGTCAGATTAATGACATCATAATATACATTTCTATTTAAGCAATTAATCAACAATAATCATACTCGTTAAATAAACCAACACAATTTTATTAGTCGTGTAAACAAATTATTAAATTGAAAGCTGAAATAACATTACTTGTTATCATTATCCAAACATTATTATCGTCTCCCGGTTGTGCATTTATATAATTATATCATTATGTTACTTCTTTTATCGTCATTTATCTTACCGCAACACCAAAAAAAAAACTTTTTGCATCTTTGTTAAATACAAACCTTCCGTCAGAGCTTTCCCTGTCATAATCCTTTCGCCGACAAAAATCCAGTAAAAAAAAAAAGAAGTAAAAACCTACCGATTTTCGTGAACATTCCTTCGCGAGCTTCTTTCGCGATTTGTGCCCACTTTTTTTCACCTCTTGCACGCTTACCTTCGTATACCCACTTTTCTCCTTCTCTCTCACCGTATCTCCTTGTCCTCCTCCTCCTTTTTTCACTCGACTTTACTCGCTCTCGCACACGCATTTGCATTTCTGCAGTTTAGCATTTTCGAGGTGTTCCCTCCCCTGGCTAAAGAGAATATTTGCCGAACGCGCACGCGTGAGAACCAGCGCATTTGGATGCGAGTAATTTTTGCCAAGCAAAAGAGTGGCCAATAAAAGGAGTACGTGACATCGGTTATTCAAATGAGTTCGCTGCGCGACGGCCGAGTAATTGGTTTCGTTAATTTCGCGAGCACGAATGCGTTCTTCTCTCGATCGGTAGGGAATTTTTTTTCTCCATCACGATGGTTGTAGTTTGCACAATGAAAGTTGTGCTCGATAAAGATCGCGTGTAATTTGAAATTCTTTTTCTCCTTGATTATATAGCGTTCGCATTGAGGATTTGTTTTAAATTGTTTTTTTTCTGCTATCTTCGTAATTATAATATCTTAAATGCGAAAGTAAAAATTCGTGTAGTATGATGGCTATAAAAACTTTTAGGATGCGATATCCCTGTGAAACTAATTGACTTTTAATAAAATGAAATAAAATAACAGAATTATTTTATAGGAGCTCGTTAATTTTTTATGAAAATTTTAATTTATGTTATTTAATTTTAAAAAATAAATATTGGAGACAATAAAACTAGAAAAAAAGAATCAAACGTAATATTTATACGTAGAAATTATTCATTGATAAAATATTTTGTTTAAAATTATCAAATTTTTAATTAATTTTTGGTTTTCTGCAATATTGGGAAATACGTAATTTTATCACAAAATACAACAAGTATGTTGCATAACAGTATGGCGCTAATATTGTAAACAGATGCTAAAGTATCACTTTGTGCTAACGGTAGCAAAAGCGCTAATGTGTTATTGTCAGTGGTCAGCTGTTTCAGCTCGCAGATTATATCTAGACCTAATACGATACTTCACTTTCCCGACAGACCGTTATATACGTATAAGTCTCGACGTCTAATTTTATATGAAGGTTAGAAAAGATTAATAGGAATAGAAATAGGTAGTTTATTCTACAAAAATATAAATTGCTGTCATCTTTTACGGTGAAATAGGCTAATTAAAATTTATCGTTACACCCATTTGCAAAAAAATATTATTATTTTAGCTATATACGTACTATTTATAAAATAGTGTCTATCATATTTTTTTAGTAAAAGTGCATTACCAAAAAATTTATAAAACGTATATTACCTTTACGAATATTTGTATAAGCAAAAATTGTAAAGCAAAATAAATATAAATACAAAAATAAAATAACAGTCATTTTTGAATTACAACACTTTTGATCCTATCACTTATTTTATGATATTGGGAGTCAAAGGATGTATGAATTGTAGGATTTTCTGAAAAATAAAATCAATTTTCCACCGAGCTCGATCAAAGAATTTATTGAACATTTCGGCCTCCATCGCAGCTTTTTACAATGATACAAGTTTTTATTTTCCCTTCTCGATCTCACTCAACCTTCACGCCCTTCGTTTTCAACCTGCGCTCACGTCCATTCCATTTTAATGTTTTTTGTTTGTTTTCTTTATAATGTACACCACAGAGAGAAAACGAAAATTGTTTTTTCTCACTTCACCGCACATCACTTGCAGCAGTTTAATTCCTTCGACACAAACACAGACACACACACGTGTTGTGTCCTCTTGTTCGACCAGAGCCTAGAACCACAAATATCCAGAGATAGTTAGTTTTGCCGAGAATACAATTTTCTTATGAACATAACGACAGGTTGTTGCTTTTTTTTTAGTTTTAACTATACGCCCGTCTTTTCCGTTAGTCCTGGAAAAAACGCACTCGCATTGATTTATTTTTTTTTCCTCTACAAAGCGCACACATATGTATAAAGAACTACTGTACGAGAGACACAAGCTCTTGATTAAAAGAAGAAACAATTACAGAGTTTTTCACGGAAAAAAGTCGTCAGATCGTTCCACACTCGCGCATTCCGACATTAACGAGTACCCGTAAATATTCTTTTATTTTATTAAATAATACGCACGTCAAACGTTACGTATAATCACACATTATCAAATTATGAAGTAAATCTTTAGATAAATGGAAGATAACTGCAATTAATGTCTATATGTTAAATATAATTTAAGAGTCTAATAAACAATATATGTCTTTAAATATTAAAAAAATTTAAAAAATGTTTTCAAAATAATAAAAATATCAAAAGCTCGCACTTCCATGCGACAATTGTAACTTCCGTGAGCTGCCTGAAACGCTGAATAAATAAAGGTACTAATTATTGTCGTGAGCGACAAGAGCGTTATTAATCGCAATCATTCTCACGCTCGTTTGCTCATCACGCAGAACATTCTCTCGGTTTCTCGCAAAGAAGAAAAGTTCACGTTTTACATTTCCGGCTATGTCTTTCTGCTGATGGCATTAAAATTCTGAATGAAGATTTTCGCGTTTATCACTTTTTATTTTAAGTTAAAAACATCTTCAAAGCAAACAAAATATTCGAAGCAAAAAAGTGTTATTTACATGTTTCTCTTTTCTTATTACAACGTTTATATACAAACTATATGATTTTTTACTGTAAATATATTTTCAAAAATGTTGGTTTATTATATATTAGTAGTTTCGTGATATATTTCTAATGTGCTATACATTTAAATTGAAAAATTTATTCGAACTTTTTATCAATATTTATAAACTGATATTTAGATTAGTTAGTATAATTTAATTAAAATCCTCAAGTAAGCCAATTTTTCAAGCACAATGTATATGTAATAAAAAAAATCAGTTTACTAATGACAACTTTTATCAGATTTTATTGTCTTTTACATTACCCTCAAAAAAATATTTCTCATAGTTTGGTTTTAAAAACCTTTAATTATTTGAAAATCACTATTCAAATAACCAAGCGGTAATAGTAACTTTATTGTTATACTAAGAAGCTCACCCTGAACTAAAATCATAATTAATTTTATAATAACTTTTGTATGCCTATCGATCCATTTTATCATAGTTAATATAACAGCATTCTTTATCGAATGAAAAAAAATATTTTAACTTTATGCGAATAACCGCAAAAACGTTCATTCAGAATTTTAAACCGCGTTCAATTATTTTCCGCACTCGCGCGTGGAAAAATTGAAATATCTCATTTCAAGCGCGTTGTGACATAGAGGTCTGACATACTGCGACATAAAAAGAGCGGCTTGCGGAGAGAATTCGGGCAAAAATTGCTAAGAACGATTGTGGCACTTTTGCTTTACACGCCTTCTCATCTTTTTTCTCACACGTAATCATTTTTTCCGTTCGACTTCGTCGCGCATACTGCGTGGAAAGAATTATCACGCGTACATACATACAGCTCCGATATCAAAATTTGCCCTGATTGCTCTAAAACACAGAGAAGCGTACAAATGCAACGAAAAATTAATTCGAGAAATTTTTCAAAAAAGCTCACCTCCGATATCCTTCCAAATATAATTATACAATATAATATATAATATTTATATGTTTTGTTATCTAGTTATCTAAATATATATAATATATTCATATGTATTCGTATATCATTTTTTCTTTATATACCCTTACGTCATAAATTCTCGTGTAGAAATAATTCTGAATCTTCTTTTTTCTCATTTAGCTTTATTGTATTTGTATGCTCGTCAGCTGTCTTTTTTTTCTTATTTTCCACTCCACATTGAATCCGACGGCTCGTCGTACGAGTGTTCGTTTTCACCTTTTTACATTGATATAAACGCTACTTTACAGAGTTTTATTTTGTTCTCTCTCTCCTCCATTACGTTTTTAAATGTTCAATGAAATAACGCGACGTTTTGGGAAATGTTCAAGCCGACCGATTCGTGAACGAAACGTCGTGAGTTGCTTGGATAAGTGCACGGTTACACATCGCATTTCACATCACAGACAAAAATATCGAAAAATGTTTCATTAGCTGAGGTTTCCTTGTCGTTTTTTTTTCTTTAATTTTTAACACTGTCTCTGTCGATGAACTCTTGGCGAAGACGAGAAACTCTTAAACCGATACGCTACAAGAGTAGGTTAATGTTTCTAATTCTTATCTGCAAAATAATAAAGAAAACTCAAAGCAGTCATTTATTTAAACAATTTTTTTTATTTTTATTCAACCACACATATAATATTTACATTTATTCAATAATTATATATAATTATATATATTAATTATAATGGTAAAAATTAATGAACCTAATGTTGTACTGTCAGTACACAATAATTATTATGATCAGGGTTTGTTATGCGTACAATTTGACTTTTACTACAAAAGGAATCTTGATTTGGAAATACTTGAAATAAAAGCATGAAAAATGTAGATAACGTTATAAAATAATTTTAAAAACACAGTTTCAAGTGTAGAAAAGGAAGCTCTTTCATACATTTGAACATAAACTGAATATCATTTTTATGGATTGTTTGATACAGTACTAATATAAGTAATCAAACTAAAATTTATGATTACGCAAACAAGAAACTTTATTTTCTCAACCCTTGATTATGACAGTAAATGATAATTAATATATAATTATATACAAATAAGCATTAAATACACATAAAAATTACATGCTGTCATAAACGATGTAGGATTGTAGAGTTTCTGCTTTCCAAGTAATTCCAATTCGTCGATCGTCTTTAGTTTTAACTTGATGAACCACAACAGTTCATCGGCAGCCTATGGTTATGCATCGAGAAAAATACTATCTCTCGTGCCTATTCGCTACGCAGAACCGTCGGACTTTTACTTTTTTAAACTTTTATCTTCCAATGAAAATGAATCATTTAGTAGTTAAAATCGTTTACAGCAACTGCACCGTAAATTCTGTCCTACATTTTTTCACCCAATTTTATTCCATACATTTCGCGCTACACTTTTTTTTCCTCCTCCTAATACCTTTAACTCTTTTGATTAATGCCAACAAACTTTCCTTACGTATCTGCTTTCCCTCTAGACTCGAAAAACAAAACTCGTTTCTGGATACATTATAATCTCTCCGCCTTCGACCGTGAGAATTTCGTGGACTATATGCAAAAAAGACGAATGGAGGATATGCATCTTTCTTTTTCTCTTATAAATGTGCACTGTTCCCATCTCAACCTGTCACAGAAACGTAACTCAGCTTTTATAATTTATTTCATAATCGTTTATTTTCTCCCATAGAGAAAACAATCACGACTGAAGTCCGTATTTTGAGAAGTAGAAAATGTTTGCTCGCGTACAATGTTATAGTAGTATGTTTGATCGAAAGAAAGGAGGAAACGTTGTATACGAATTTTTGTTTTCTTTAGTATAAAAAAGGAAATTGGCTAAGTAACTACTTGGTCTTGATTATGGGGGATGTTTAAAAAGATTCGATACATACATGTGACTTTTGAGAACATAATATTTTCATTCTTCTTCGATTTTTTAGCATTTGTCACTTTGCTTTAACTTCGCTGTGTTGCCACGCATTTCTTAACTTCATTTGCTCACACTCTTTCGCACTTCGAAAATAATAACTTATCAGAGTAGATCCAATATATTAGATATTAAATAATACAATAGAATAATAATATTAATAATAATGATAATAAGAAATATATTAATTTTAAATAATATAATTTCTAACAAAACACCCGCCACTCAGCATTTTCTATTGTAAATATTCAAAATCAACGACTTTCTCCTAAGCGCTTGGAATTTTAATGGAATATAACTAGTAAAAAGTATAATAACCATATTATAGAAATAGTTCGTAATAGTCGCAATTTCATATTTAAAATATTAGTTGATATTTCAAATAATTATGCGTTATGTCATCGAGTATATATTATAATTATAACAAGTATTCGTGCATTGGATGAAACAAAAAATTCGCTTTTTTGTAGTCATCGCATTTACAGCGTTATATTGCTCAACGCTTTTTCAATACTAAAACATTGATTAATTCTTCGTCGTTAAACATTATTTAGCAAAACATTTACAACCGCAATAATTCGTAATGTTTACGCATAGTATAATCGCCTAAATATTAGAGATTTAAGAGGCCTTTAGAAGAGAGAATCACCTGTTCGTTAAAAAAAAATTCTTCTCGAAGATTTAAAGCATGCAAAATAAAAATTTATGTTTGGTGGTACTCCATCAAATGACTTCTTTATATTAAATATTGTTAAATATTTATTTTCAAAAAATAAGTCATTCTTTTTGTAATAATTTTTTAATGAAAGTAACTATAATTAATATAAAATCAAATAAGTAATTTAAAAAGAGACAATCGATTAAAAATAATCGGTAAGCATACATTCCATTCACTTTTAAATACTTAGTATTTATAATTAAATTGACCAGCAAGTAATTCATACTCAGAAATATTGAAAATAAAGTTCAGCAATAAGGTAAAGTAAAAATTTGATTCGGCTACAATGATTAGATTAAACTGAATACTTAAAAGTGTTCTTTATTTCATTAGTTGCATTGATAAATCTATTAAAACAAAATATTATCGAAAAATATAAAAGCAAGCAAAATTTGTAATAAATTACAAATAATCATAAATCGTAAAAAGTCACTCTGTGACACAATTTCGTATGGTTCTCTCTTCTACGAAAAAAACAATAATTGAGCGTAAAAAAGCATAAGAAAAAAAAACAAAAAACGAAAAATCATGATCGCTAGTGCGAAGTGCCTCTTGGGAGTCGGAAAATGCATTTTCACATTACCAACACTAATTTCTCCCATAGTATCCCTGCACGAGTTTACAATAAGATATCCCTCTTCACTAAAGTGGTCAATGCCCTTGGCTGTTTTTTCATTAAAATCTCCGTCGCGAATTGTGACATTCTACACTAAATCGCTAGTTGAAAAATATTCCCCCTTCATCTCCGTTTTAACTTTTCCCATCTCCTTCTCTCGTAATGCGTGTAAAGACTATCTCGCAAAAAATATCGTTATTTTTCTTATCTCACGTATTTTTTATCATTTTTTTATCTATAAAATTGTCAAATCCACCGGGAACGCGCACTTTTATGCTCCTCGGCTTCTTTTTAGTTCAGCGACACACTTGATATACATATCGGTACGAATATCATACGTAATGTTCTTTTTTTCGCTTAAAACTTATTTCTTCTCGATGAATCGCTCGTAGACAAAAAACAAACAACGCTGATTTATTTGTTATTCTTTGTCTCTTCATTTCTTCGTCGTCGTTAACCTCTTGCCCCTGAGCAGCTTCTGGATGTTGCTATTTTTTTGCGGCTTTTACCTACAAGTTAGGTAGGTGGTTTAGTTTTTTTCATGGAGACCGTCGAGTCATCCAGGATTCTTGACGAGCTTCTTACCACGGTAGTCGTAGACTCGGCGACAGAACAGGACCATGTCCTGGGGTACAGGGATGGGTGGTTGACAGGCCTTGCGAGGATAGCTTTCACCGGGGGGTACGATGAGACAGGGATTCTCGAGGCCTTGTTCGATCCTTCGGACATTTTTGCGATACCTAAAATGAAAAAATTATTATTGGTTAAAATCATTATACATTATTATAAAAATAAATTTTAAATCACTTTAAATTATAATGAAAAATTAATGTTAGTCATAATTTATAAAAATGGGAAAAATAAAATCAACAATAAAAAGTGTATTAATTAATTGTAAAGAAATCTTGGACAAGCTAGTTATATGTATGAAGTTAAACTCACCGGCCATATTCATTAAAGGTGAGGATATAACACTTGTCCTCGATACAAGCCACACTATTGGCATCTCGATGCCGGGAGGCAAATACCTCGTCATCGGTGTCATACTCGGTACGACCCTGCTCGGTATGCTCTGGTCTGTAGTACCATAGTAATGAAAACATCATTTCACCTAATTAATGATAAAACAAAATGTATTAGTAAAATGGATTGACTGATCTCATAAAAAATTCAATATTCTCTTTTTTAATTATAAAGCTAATCCATTCGACAAAAATTTTTATTGAACAAAACCTTCAAATAAGAAGCGATTAGTCAGAAAATCAAGCAAAATTTAATCTACCAGTATTGGTAATTTTATCATGAATTATTAGAATTACAGTAAAGTAAAAAATAGATCTATTTAGACAATTTTAACATGAAATTTATAACAAAAATTGATACACTTATTTTACAGTGTAACAAGTTACCATCGTCCGGATTTTCCCAGAGCGCGGCGATTTTCGCTACGTAAGGTAAATCGGCCTTTCTCGGGCCGCTTTTCAATAAGACGCAGTCTCTCGGTCGAAGAACGTCCCCACTCTCGTGCCTCATGCTGACGTAACAGCGCCGGATAGCTGACTCCTCATTCTAAAAAAGAAATTATTAGTTATAGATGTGAGATCCTTACGTAAATCTGTTAAAACTAATGCAGCCGCTTTTTTGTCGATCATTCGTTAACATTCATAATGTAAATTGCTTTAGTTAAATGTAAATTTAGTCCTATTCAGGAATAGGAATTAATTTTAAAAAATTACTTGTATAAATCGGTCACTTAAACGATTTTCAAATAAACAATTTTCATGACTAAATAAAAAAAGAATAAACTAATTAACAAGTTTAGTCTTATTGGATATGAAGTTTTTATGATTATTTCATAGTTATATCAAAGATTTATAATACCTCTGTCACATTATTTATTTTCATGTCTCACCTAATCACAGAATTGCAATATAAGAAAAAAAATTTACTAGCCCATTACTATGAAATAAATATTAAAAAAAAACATTAGGAATCGTCTAAAATGTATTCAACTCTGAAGTCATGGAAAATTAATTCAGCAAAATTTCAACAAAAGATTCACCGTGAGGTAAACTTTGGCCTCGAACGCCTCGCCTTCCCAGCTCCAGCCGTTGCTCCATTTGGGCTTAAGAAATGGCCTCCTGGACATGCTCAGGCACTTGCTGGCAATCTCTCGGCTCTGCTGCTCCTCGAGCTGCTGCTGCTGCTTGCATATGATACTTTCCCGCCTCCCCGCTGACTTTTTCGGGCCCTTGCCTTTCTTTTTGCACTTGGTGTTCACCTCGTGATGCAGTATCGCGACTTTGGCGCCTTTCTTGACGTCCTTGACTTTTGTCGCTTTGACTTCTTTCACGGGGGTAGCGACGACATTAGTTTTCGTCTCTTTGGGCTCCTTCGCGTCCTTCGGCTCCTTCGAGTCCTGCTCTTTCGGCTCCTGGTGCTTCTTGCCATGCAGCTTGATCTTCGGTTCGACGATCATAACGGCTTTAGTTTCGAGGATTTTGGGCTCCGGAACTTTCGCTTTCGTTTCCAGAATCTTGTTGTTCTTGGTCTCTGCGTTCTTATTGTTCTTAGTCTCCAAAGCCTTATTGTTCTTCACCTCAGCAAACTTATTGATGTTATTGTTCTTAGTTTCGAGCACCTTGGACTTGACCTCGAGGAGCTTGGTCTTAACTTTACCATTCTTTGCCTTAACCTTCATCTTGAGTTTAGCATCTACCTTGTTGATCTTCTGCTGGCTATTCTTGATCTCATGTTTAATCATACCGATCTTTTCGCTCACAGCCGATTTTACGATGTCCAGCTTCTTCGAGGCGCGCTTTATCGTCGACAGCAGGTTACCGCTGTTGTTCTTTTTGTTCTTCTTCTCGACCTTCGCAGAGACGTTGTTCGCCTTCGGCTGCTTCTTCGTTTTGGCTGGCTTGTGTGACATCTGCAGGCTCTGCTGGATCACGGTGTCGATCGTCTCCATTATCGACGTATCGCTGGCGGCTGATTTGGACGACGTGCCGCCACCCTTAGTCTTCTTTGGTGGCGACTCCGACGAACTAGGACCCTCAGACTTGCGCTTCTGACCCTGCGACTCCTTTTTTGCGGCCTTTTTCTTCGTTGGATTTGAAGCTTCTTTGACTGCTGCATTCTGTAATTGCACATTGCCGTTGTTGTTATAGTTACTCTTTGTATTAAATATAAGAAAGTATTTTTAATATTTTAATTTTAATCAATTTTTATATACCACGAAATATTTTTGAAAAATGTCAATGATTTATTTTGATAAAACATATGCTTCAACATCAAAACATGTATTTATTTATTCATTAAAAACTTGCTTGATAAATTTTTTTAGAACGGTTAAATTTTTTTTATGAATCATTATACATTTTTCACGCATCCATAAATCCCCTTTTAGTATTTTATCCATCCGAAAAAATCAGTTTATATGCCTCTATCCAATCACCCGGAAAATCAAAGTAAAATCTGAACGCTGGTTAACGGATTAATAATGCATGAAAAACCTATTGGCCGCGACTTCGTATACATATACACTCCTAAATTGATATTTTCACTGTATCGATATTAGAAGAGCAGATATAAAAGTTTACGCTGCATCGGCCTGTTACGATTCCCGTATTAAACCGCAACCAACCAGTGCCGCGAAGCTGTGTGCGAGCGGGGCAAGCGTGCGAATGTACATTATAAAGCATGAATGGCCTTTGATACGCGATTTCGAGTGCTTTCACGACTTCATTTATTCTCATGTAAATTGCAATCAATTTCGCAGGCCGCTTACGCGTATGAAAATAATCCGCGATTGTTGATATATATAATATTATATACATATCGATTATCGTATTTGCTAACTTCTTGATGACTTTATTGACGATGTCATTTTCGTCGTATGAGCAGTAGAGCGTTTGTACATAGTAATAAAATAAAAATGTTTCATAAAAGCTGTTCTTGCACTAAACACTTTTAATGATATTTGTGCAATATAAATTATTTATTAACCAAGTATTGCACACGCCAAAACTGGAAGTACCAGAACGCTCGTACAACTATTAACAAGATAACATATTTCAATGAGTTAATCATAAAATGATGAAAGGTTGATTTTTCGCAATTTATTTAAACAATAATTGATATCGAAAAATTCTACGACCTAAAAATTCATTTTACGCGGAAAAATGGGTCTACAGTTTGCATCGTTGGAGTGTAACAAAAACAATTTTTTACAATTAATTAAGGTTATTATGTAATGGAAATTTTATCTAATCTTTGTTACAAAGTAGTTCGATACTATACAAAATTTAATCTACATGCGAAATTATAATATTAATTATTATAAACTTGAAGTGAAATAAAATATTTTTTTATTTCGTTGTACTACAACGTTGCAAACTTCAGATCCATGCGAAAAAATACTTAGTAAGTTACTTTCCTAGTAAAAAATGTAAGTCTTTAACCATAAACAAATTAATTTTTTTTATAAAAAAGACTATTGATCGTTTAGTACTGTTCCGTGGAAAACCAATTTCTGCGGTCAATTTTTAGGCAGCTCGTGAATGACTATGTGTTAAAAAAATTATTGGACTATCGAATTGACATCATTTCGATAGGCTCGAGCATATTCCAGAACTTTCAGTTCCTGTACGGACACGAAAAATTGCAGTAAATTGTTCCAGAGGCTAGTTGTAAACATGAATATATAAGTACATCTACACTGAAACGTGTATTTCACGTAAAATATTAAACTACAAGAAAAATTATTATTATTAACTCTCCTTTAGTATCTAAAGCCATATAAATTTTTAGTATTCCATTAAAACTACAAAGGCGCTCAAAGTAGGTGACCAGAACTACCACGGTGCGCACGCGATGCGCATACTTTTTTCTAGACCGTTCTAAATTTACCTTACGACTACATAACACTCGGAAAATATCCAATTTATAAAAAAAAGCAAGTATTATTATTATTATTCTCTCGTATACTCTTCAATATTTCTATAACGCATATTCTACATAGAATATTTAAAAAAGAGACAAAAAAGCAACCCTGAAACTCACCGAATCGCCACCGTCATCCTTCTCAGTAGCCGCATCGCTCCTATCATGACCATTGGCCTGTGCAAGCTCCCTAGGCGATCCAACGGACAACGTGCGTTTATTGACCTTCTTTAACCTGGCGACGTCTGACGACAGGCTATCCAGCGAAAGCTTTCTCTTGCCGACTTTCTGGCATTTACTCGACGTTGTCTGTTGGGACTGTTGTCTCTGCTGGTCCGATTGTTGGCGTGGTTGCTGAGTCGCAGCCTCGTCAATGCTAGACTTGGAGCTGCTATCGCTCACCTCGTCGTCATCGTCGTCGAGGTGCGTTTCGCTCACGTGCGCCTCGTCGTCCTCGACTAGTGGTTCCGAAGCCGTCGGCTCGTAATCCGGCTTCTTCCATTGTGCTGTGTCGGCCTGTACATAGGACAGGAGAGAAAGAAAGATAGGGTGACGTGAGTTTGCGAAGATTTCGGTTGTAGATGGAAAGTACAGGGATGTCTGTATCTGTGCACGTCAATACATTTACATTCGCGTATGCCTATACGTATGAAGAGCTAAGGGCATGTTTCTTTAGGCGTTTATGACTACGCGAATATGATTGTAGATTTAGATCCAAAGCCCTACATTCGCGTATATTTGTATGTATTGAGCTCGAAACTATACGCCAATGGTGCGTGTATTACTCTGTGAGGAACAATATATATAATAGGGCCACACAGAACGCTCTACGTCTTCTGTGATTGCCGTATGCGGTTACTTGAATATAGTATAACGTTCAATTATCTCGCTGGTTCCATTCATCCCACCAGCAGTTTTATTTATAAAAGAATTAACCAGACTTCAAACTAGTGCAAATCATAGTCACAGAAGAGGTCGGAAGGTTTGGCAGGGTGTACGAGAGGAGCGCCTACGACGGCGAAGTCTAAAACAAGTGTGCAAAGGCGCCAAGCGCCAAGCTCATGTATATATAGACGTAAAGTCTCAGATATGTACTTTGTCGCTAAGACTAATTAGGAACGTTCATAACAGTCTCCGGTTACCGATTTGTCTGAAATCTAAGAGATGGGTTCTTTAGGCCATGTAAAAAGGCCGCACCGGTGTTTGTGTCGATGAGTCTTATATTCAAGCTATATGCGTTTGAAGTTTGCATCGTTGGAGTGCAACGAAACTTTAGAAAATTTTTTTTATTTTTAGTTTTATATGTTAGATTTTTAATTTTCTCATGTGTTTAGCATTTTATAGCATAACCCAACATTACAATAAAGATTTCACTGTATCGTGCAAATTTTTACCTTTTTTATTTATTTGTGAGAAATTATTTCGTTACGTCCTAACGTTGCAAACTTCAGACCCATCAAGCTATTTGGTTACCAAAATACACAATACTTATTATAAAAGCGGACAAAAAAGCTTTAATTTGAGTTTTGTTTAGTTAAAAATTACTGATTCCTCGTGAAATTATGAATAATCAAAGATAGGTTAAGCTTTTGACTTCATTATTCAAATAAAGAGACTTCAGTTTTATCGCAAATAGTTTATTTAATAACTTCACGGATATCGGGATATAAGGCCTGTTGGCATGCAAAAATGGTATGGCGTGAATCTCTTTTATGCGGCTAAAGAACGCTTCTGTAAAGTTACAAAGAAATCGGTATATCTCCTTGTAAGCCCAGAACCGCGCGCGTATTTTGATTCGAGTGTGCTCACGTTTTACGCCAGGGCTGTGAATTCAATTGAAGGCAAAAAAGTTCTGGACTCATACAAAGGCCGTAAACGTCTGGCATGCGCCCGTATAAGGATTTGGATTTCGCCTGTATCAGTATTTATGTGTGTAAGAATGTTAAGAAACCTGCACATACGTGTATATTTTTGTACGAGTACACGTGTAAGTATCTCAATTGCACGTGTATGCTTGTATGAGGTTTTATGCATGTGCGTGTTTTTATATTAACCCTTGTTTATCAACTGAGATCGTGTATATCTCGTGTTAAGGTAGCACCTGGCCCCGGAAAGGTGTTGTTAGAAACGAATTTTTGTTACTGTTAATCAAATCTGATCGAATGAATATAACAACGATATATGTAACTAATTGTAAGAGACAGTTTATGTATGAGAAAAACATTTTTTGGAGAAAATTTTATTTGCAAATGTAGATATTGTCGGTTTGACAAAGTATCGAGCACTTTTTGTTTCTTCATTCGATTTGAATGTGTAAGAACTTTTTGATTCCTGAGTTACCGATAATTTTTCAAACTGATAATATCTATATTGGTAATTCAATTTTCTCACGGAAAAATTTTCCCCAAAGCTTAAATTATTTCTCATTTACATTTATCGTTACTCATTCGATCAAATTTGATCAAACGATAACAAAAACGATTTGCTAAAAATATCTTTTCGAGGTAAGGAACTACCTTAAAAAAGCGAGACTTTGTGATTCTAAAAATACTTTGCTTATATGTGGAACTCGATTACACCAGGAAATGTACAAATTTAGTCCTATAGAAGCCCAAATTACGTATATAATCTAATAAGCTTTTCAAAAAATTTAACATTTTGGGCTTTAGCAAATCAAGCTACGTATCTTAAGTTTAAAATTTTTGGTCGATATTAAACAAAATACAAAAAATTTTCCAATACTAAAAATCTTGGAAAGAAATTTCGTAGTCCTTGTGAAAAAAAGTATAATATTCTCGTTTATGTAAGTTTTGAAAAGCGAGGTCCTTTTTATAATTCAACAATGCGCAGCTTGACTATGGACGGTATTTGGCTTTATTACATCCGAATAACGATAATATCATATAAAGAAATTCCTTAGATGCGTATTTTATTCGAGCAAACTTGACACAAACGCACGCGCATTCTATATACCAGCGGGAATTCGAGCGCATCTGCATCGGAAATCACATGCATGCGTATATGGTAATACGAGCTTATTTGTGTAATTACTACAGTATGTGAGACTTGCGTTCGTGTTAACAATGATCGTACATTTCTACGATCATTGTTATTTTCGTGCGAAATCCTACAGTGTGCGCCGAAACTGAAACTATTTGCATATGTAAAGCTCGCGTTTAGGAACAAAATGGCCTGGACCGAATAGCGAAAAAGAATAATTGTATAATAATTACGCGTTTACTTATATCTTTCGGAATTCTCTTTCGTGAAATTTCATTTACAAGCTTTTATTTGCTTGCTGAATTTTGAAATTGTTTTTAAATACTACATCAAAGTAAATTGTTTCAATATTTCTTTCATATCTATTAACTTAGGTATTCAGTTGCCTAGTGTTTCATGTAATGACAAATAATGTTACTTCATGTTTGGTTTTTGTTGCATACACTCACAAGATAAACCTTATATAAATACCCAAGCGAATTTCAAGTTAAAATATAATATATTATAAAACCGAGCAACAAATAACAACTATATAAATAGCTCGGAATTAAATAGTGTCTGATTACTGATTAGCCACTTGAAACATGATTCATCTAAAACTAAGTTTGTTATTATAAAAATCATCTAATATACTAAAATATTCAAGAAATTTATATGAAACATATACAATAGCTCAATATTTTTTCTGAATAAGTGAATGTCATGGAAAACATTCTTATCGAACCCCATTAAAATGCAAATTTAGGTTCTATGTACCTGAAAAATTTGGATGAACAACTTGAAATCTGATTTTAGGAAGTAAAATGATCAAAAATGATATTACTAGAAATAGATATAATTTATACTTTAATTAATTGCAATAATATATTAGTAATTAATGATTTATTGATTTAAACTTATTTTTTTAGATTTCGAAGACCTAAAGTTGGTTACGCTGGGTGTTAAAGACAGGTATTATCTGAACTTAAGATAAAACTACACATTTTAATGTGTATAAAGTATTGAAAAAGTTATTTAAATAATAACAAAACAATATATTTAATTAAATATTCCAATATATTAAAGAAACAAGAAATTATGACTTTTCGACATTCTACAAATGTAAAACCTGTTGCAGGCATTCAAAAAAAAGAAAAAATTTAGTCATTCTTGCGTCACGTGGCCTATCTAAAAAAAGTTCCAACCTAGAGTTAATGATCAAGAAGCGTCAAAAATAATGAACTCACGAGTCCGTTAAGTTCCTTCTTGACCTCGGCATCGTTTTCAAGCTTGCCGCTGCCGGCGTCGTCCTCTAGGATGCCCGAGTCCTTGTCCATCTCCATGATGGCGAGCTGCCCGGCCTCTTTGACGCACTGCTCGCACTTGAGTATCTCGCACTTGTAGCCGGCCTCGCACTTGACGCGACAGCTAGGCGTATGCTGCTCGCGCTGACGATGATGAAGATGATGATGGTGATGGTGATGATGATGGTGATGATCCTGCGGCTCGTCCTCCTCAGACGCTGTGGCAGCGGCTTCGACTACGCTTGTCGCGTGCTGCGGTGCCACGACGCCCTCGTCGCCACTGTACGCCTCGCACTTGACGTTGTTGTTTTCCAATTTCAGCCTATGGTGATGCTGTTGCTGCTGCTGTTGCTTGTCGACGCTGGTTGCAGGGGCGACCGTGGCTGCGGCGTCCTCGCTACTCGACGGGGAGACGCTTTGCTCAAGTTTGACGGAGCCACACGCGGCTGCTGTGGCGGCTGCGGCTGTTGCTGCTGTGCGCTTGTCGCATACACACGTCTGACTCAGGCCCTCCGCGCAATCGGTTTCTCCCTGGAAAACATCGTGTGCTCGTGTATATGCGAGCGAGCGCTTCGTCCGTCATAGGGAGAGGAAGAGGGAAAGCGGGCCCCAAACGACGAGTGTATATATATAGCCATAGTGACACACGCACGCGCCATCGGCGCCACTACACACGAAAAGTATGGTGGTGAAGAGAGGAGGGGTGTGGCTTGAACGAGGGCTATGAGTTTCTAGCAATGGATGCTCTATGGATGCGATGCAACGGCGCTCGGCTGCCGAAAATAAACGCGCGCGCGCAACAATTTTACAGAAAAATTACTTTTCACGAATCACTTTTTCCTGCGAAACTTTATTCGTTGGGCGATATTTCGTTTTAGGAAGGCGCCTGGTGTGCCTAGCGTCGTTCTTTTGGCAAGTTTCTAATTTGTTTGGTATTAAGTTTTACAGTAGGTTTGTTTTACAAAGTAGCAGCTATTGTAAAGAAAGGTTTTGTAATTTTTTTAAATACGCGAATGAAACTGAAGAAACCTAGGTTTTAAACCTGATGAATACAAAGTGCCTTTCCACGCCCTGTGCGCAATGATTGATTTGACGTGAACAAGTGTGCGTCAAAAACTAAAAGCGACCTTTGCGCACATTTTGCAACGAATTGAATTTATCGAGCTTTTCTGTGCTTAAGGATAATTGTAAAGTGCACAAAGTATAATGGTTTGTATGCATTTTGTTCTTCGCGTATATCTTCAAGTGAGAAATAAGTGTAAAAAACGTGCTACAGTGTGTGTAGAAGATTATCTTGTACACGCTACGATTATTCTTAAATACAAAAAGCTAGTTCCGCTACATTTACGTATTTGCTTTCAAATTAAATAAATATAGTAAAAACTACACATTTTATAAACTTAAAAGTAGATATGAATAGTTATGAAAAACTAGCTAGTTTACCGGATTTGTAACTAAATCTACTTTGAGCCCTGTGAGAGATTAATTATAATAATTTAACATGTATTTAAAAACATGTTATTTAATAGTAATCTATGAATAATTTAGAAAAAAATGTTTTTTTACCGAAATTTTAGAATACGGCAAAAAATATCATAAATTAGTAAAAACAGAAGTCGTTCTTAATTATATTTTTTGAGAATTTAGTGAATTTATAATATATAGTTTTTCTCATACTCAATGTTTTTGTCAATGCGTATAAACAATTAATACTTGCTTAAAAAAAAGAATAAAAAAAATAATAATATTCAGTATCAGTTTTCAACGTTTTTCATGTAAGTAATACTGCAGAATTCTCAAAAAAATGTTAAATTGATTACAAATATTTATTCTTCATTATAACTAACTTTTTACAACCTCGATAGTTTAAATAGTTATTTACAAATATTATCTATTTTAGTCATTTTTTTCTATCTCAAATTTAAAAATTTTTATTGATGACTGCCATCTTACTATCCAACAACTCGAGTTTCAAATATTCTATAGATATATATTTAATCCCCTCTCCGTCTATTGTTTACAGTTGAAATTTCGAACCGAAATACACAAGACAGCAAGCGCCATAAATCACATCAGCCAGTATATACTAATCTTTACGCGCGGTGTTTGCTCATATAGCACAGAGAAACTTTTTTTTCTCGTTTCTCCTGACCATCCAATGACGCCTTCCTAACCACAGTAAGTATTCCACAGTAACCGTTAAAAATACTTAATTGCAAACATCAAACAGTTGAAATAAAACAATATAAGAATAACAATCCCGTCCCGATTTTTTCTCCAGAACCCGGAAACGACAACGACCAACGACAAGCAAGCAATCCGGCAGTCAGCCACCACTCGCACACTAGTACCGTCAGCACTCACTTTGGCAATGCACTCGGACCTGCCGCCAGCTTCAGAGGATGACGCAGACGTCGCCGCGGCAGCGGACGACGCAGCGGATGATCCACCATACGAAGGCTGCTGCGACTGCCTCTGGGTTTGCAGCTGCTGTGGCGGCTGCTGCCTTTGCTGTCTCTGCAGTTTCGTCCTCTGAGGCTGTTGTGCTTGCTCCTGTTCCTGTTCCTGCTCTTGATTCTGGTTCTGTTGATTCTGTTCCTGTTGTTGCTGCTGCTGATTCTGATTCTGATTCTGCTGCTGCTGCTGACGCTGCTGTTGTTGCGGATGGCTGCGATGAGCCGGGTTAAGTTGGACGCGATCCGTGTCCCAGGCGTTGGCGCCGTGCGGAGGTGCTAGCCCGGCTAGACCCCGCGCGGGTGAGGGCGGCCCCACCAAGGCGCTGGGTGGCAATGACAGACCGGGCCCCGTGACTACTGGCGCTCCCTTACCATTACCAATAAGGGGCCCAGTATCCGCGTTTTTTGGACACGTTTGCATAGGGCACGGACAGCTTTGGAAGGCGTCTGTAACGGAGAGAGAATAAAGTAAACAGCGTTAGTTAGTTTTTTTTTTTTGTTTTCAAGTCTCTTATCTGTAGTTGATAGTGGGGAGCGGATGTACTGTGATGACGAGGGTTTTCTTGGAATTTGAGAATGTATAGGGACGATATGCTTCTTGTGTTAGTTGAAATATGTGGGTAGATTAGGTATATAGTATGGGTTTTATTACGTATAGCAATGAATTTAGTACGTAAAATTGTATATTGACTATGGATATTTTTATACATAGACGCGATGATGTCAGAACAGAAGTATGCGTTAATATTTTAATTTCTTGGATTGAAATGTATATGGCAACTAAAAAGAAGGGCTTCTGATGTATATTGAGAGTATTGTATCTTATTACTTTTTCGGCATCAATTATATACTTTCATTGAGCGAATCGACATCAATGTATGGATATTAAAAACAAAAGATTTCGGATTTATATTTAAAGTACTGTATTTCGATGCTTTTTGTTGAGCATCAATAAGACTTTACGTTGAACGAATCGAGATATGTATATGAAAATTAAAAACAAAGGTTTTTTATGTATATATTTAAAAATATTGTATTTTAATGCTTTTTCAGCATAATACTTCATAGAGTGAATAGGCATAAGTGATTTTCCCTTAGTATAATTATACGAAAATTTCAGCATCTTATATGGTTCTGAAGAATATTTTTGAAGTACGTTTTATCATTGTTTGTAGTTCGAATGATTTTTAAATAAGCGACTAATTTTATAAGTTACATATTATTGTATCTTTACTTTACTCGTATATGTTGCACACTATTTAAAAATTTCACGAAAAACTAATGTTATACCGCATAAATAAAAAAAATTATGTTGAAATAGGAATAACACAAATCTGGTTTTTGTTCTTTTCCACGTATAAGTCTAGATTTTAAAATAAAAGACTTCGTAAAGACCTCTTAAAAATTAAACATTTTTAAATTATAAAACTTACAAAATCATATTAGCATAATTGACAAGCGCCTCTTGAAACCCAGATTATTCCACTTTTGTCTACTTTGAATAAATTTAAAAGAACCGTTATTACTTCATACGATTAGGAATGAAATTTCCAATACTATTTTAGCGACATAAAAGAAATAAATAAAATTCGTGACAAAATGAAGAAAAGGTCAACTACACTGAGAGAAACATGTTACTAAGTAACATTGCAATCGGGACCTATACTCCAATTTAAACAAAAATTGCTATGAATCAGATAAATTTCACTATGTAACATAGGAATTTTTGTTTTGTTATATACGGAGAAAAAACAGAAAAAAAATCGTGCCGGGCACTGGGATCGAACCACCAATTTTGAATTAAGAAGCGTAAGCCTTACCAACTTCGCCACGCGTCACTTTACGCGTCGTAACACGAATTATCGTTATGAAGTAAACAACTGAACAGCGGTTTGACGAACCTGTAATTCCGCGAGCGAAAATTTCGGTAAATTCTGTAAACAACTTGAACACATTTTGCTATGTTACATAGTAAAGCTCAAAACTATTGGCAAGAAGACTAAATTTTACTAAGTTACATAGTAACATTTGTTTAGGTATTAACAAAATTTAAACTATACTTTAGTATTTCTTAAACAGTTTCTGTTTAAATACTATTAATTAGGTTTTTTTCTATATTACATATTAATTTTTCTTATGTATAAGAAGATTATGTGATTGTAAATATAATAAAAATTAATAGATATCTATTAATAATTACTGAAACTATTACAAATTAGGCTATAATGCAAGTATGGGTCCCGATTACAATGTTACATAATAATTTTTGCTAGAGTTATAATAATTTTTATTATACTAGTTCTCTCAGTGTAATATAAAACGAAAAGAAAACCTCGCGCTTGTTATATAAAAAAAAAGAGATAAGATCAACACTTACGGTCTACAAAGGGTCGTCCCTGAGAGTGCAGATAGGCCGGATTTGGCGGCGGCGGCGGCGGTGGCGGGGGCGGCGGATAGCCGCCGTAATAAGGCGGCAGATACTCGCCAGGTGGGGGCTGGTACTCAACGACACCGGGCCCGACGGCTGAACCGCCTGGACCACCCGCTCCGGTCTCCTGGTATCCGTAGTACTGCCTGCTGGAAGACAACCAATGCCGTGAAATAAATCTGGAGAATAAAATTTCGTTGGATAATCGTTAATTCATATGTTTCTATGTTTAATCTCTTTTCTTTTCAATCGATATATGAATTTTTCGTTCACGGTGGTTAGTAGAAGTGATGATGAAGGTGCTGGTTAACACGTACGTGTGCGTGTGTGTCCGACCTGCGTTGGACCTGCTATAATATATGAGTCGGTGCATCGTGCGGAGCGTTAACGTAAAAAAAAAATTATAAAGTGATTAGTGATTTTTTGTAGGCGCTCTTTATCACATTTCTGTATTTTTTGTTTTTTATAATATATGAAGTGTGATAAAGAACACGTGGTTGTATACTTGTTATGGCGATGTCCAATACTTGAAAAAAAAATTCGAAGAGTTACTTCAGATTTGTTATCTGTGAATTCGACTACTTTGATAATTTATACTATAGTTAGTTTTGATAAAACTTTACGTTCCACTTCAGTTCACTGAGTTTATTTTAATCTAGCAAAGTAAGTTACTAATTTAAAGCAAGAATTTACATGATGAAATGAGTGAGATGCCATAATAAATGTAAAAATAATAACGTTTAGTAATAAACCCTATATATTTAAAGGCGTATAAATGTTTCCATAAAGTTAATTTTACTTAACAAATTTCGCGCTTGTATAAGCAGAGTAAAGAAAAAAAAATAACTTTTCAAGTATTTCAATAAATTTATAACTTCTCGCTGTTATATCTATGAATTTCTTATGCAACTGTTGATAGAAACATATTTTTTCGAGAAGTTGCCGAAGTAATAAAAAGTTTGTTGTTTTGCGGTTGCGCGCGAGCGTAAAGATATTTATCTTCGTATAAAATGAAGTTATTCGAGAATAAACTTTTACATTTTCCTACTTTTCAGTATAGTCGTAAATTTTTTTTTTCGGAATTACTATGTATAGGTAAAAAAAACTTTTTTCGAAAAACTAAACTATTCGTTCCAAAAATGATTACGATTCGTAAAGTTTATGATTGCTTAATGTGCTACGTTTACGTTTAATAAAATATAATTCATACGTATATACATAAATCCATAAAAACATAATGAAAAATTCAACACGTATAATTAAAAGTGTTTACGACATTATCAAAAATAAAATAAGATAGAATTACCGATAGCCAAAAAAAAAGTAACCAAGTGATATACAAACTTCCGAATTATTGAAAATTCATCGCACAAGACCTTCAATAATTTCCAATCCCGTGCGCGCGCGCTCACAAATCTCGTCGTAAACATCCACTCAAGCTTGTATATACTCCTCCTTCCTCCTTCGCTCCACAGAAGCGTTAAAATCGTCCGCTACTGCGCGTCTTCCCTCCCTTCCCCTTCCCCTTCCCTCTCGCGACAATTACGTAACAGAATTACGCAGCGCGCTCTCGGTTTATCGGAAGCTGCTGCTGTTGCTGCTGCTGCTGCTGATGTCGCTATATATGATGTGCCTATATATATATATATATATATATATATATATGTGTGTGTTAGTGGCTGTACTCTTACCTTCGATAGGGCGGTCCATACTTGTGGTAGTAAGGCGGCGGGTGAGGGTGAGAATGCGAGTAGGAGGGCGGATAGCAGAGATCCTGGTACTGCGGCGGCGTCGCATAATATTGCGGGCAGTACGCGCGGTAGAAGCCGCCACCTGGAATGCCGAGAGAGAAGACGACAACGATTATGACGAGGCGAATGTATATTAAATATATATATGTGTGTGTGTGTGTATAGTTGTGTAGAGGTAAACGTGTGTGTGTGTGTATGTATATGAATGTAATTGCGAGTTTTGCACGCACAGTGCATCGTCGCGCTCTGGTTGCTCTGTGGATGTGAATATATGCGAGTGTGGTAGGATGGTATATTGATGTTGCTTTCTTTGCTTCATTTATGGAGACAGATGAGCTGGCGAGGTATTGGCTTTGACGTTGAGCTTTTTAAAGTTCCGTAATCTCAGGTCGATGATAGGTTTAATATTTCATAGGCACTTTTCATAATATTTAACGATTCTAAAGTAAAGTATAAAATTCATTAGTTTTCCGGTTTATTTTTTATACTGTTTTCTTTATAATCCAACTCAAATATGTAACGTAGTTGAAATAACTTATTTATAAGAAGCGTAATATATAGTTTTCTGGAATGAGCATAACGATTTACCAACGTACTTTTCATATTTATTCTCCGTAAAAATGAGGCCTCCATTTTGATCTATTAATTTGACATTTTATACCAGTTAAGATAGCTGACCGACAAAGCTATTAAAAATCTAGTAAGCAGTGATTTGTTATGGAAATGAGTGAGAGAGATAGAGATACACGAAAAAATAATGATACTGATTTATATTTTACAAAATAAAGCTGTAAATAGTACTACAAAGACAACTAAGATTTTGGTTATATTGTGGTAACTGTCTCTTAAAAGTTTATAATGTTCAGTGTATGATTAAATTACTATGAAATTTTAATGTAACGATTTTAAAATTAGGGCTACTCCATAAAATGAGCAAGAGCTTGATTAAAAAAAGCATTACAGTTGCGTCTAGTAACTAGCAATTCCTAATGACTAGTTTAGATTTTCGTGATCATTTTAAATAGACTAATTTCTACCAGACTATTGGATTACGCTCATTATCCTTGTAAATACTAGTAGTTATCATAATTATTTAAATCGATACTCAACAACATTAATTACTGTAAATGTTTAATTATACAGAATAGAATTATATTACACTCCTATCATGAACGATTACTACAAATAACTACGACAAATACTCGACAATTCACAGTTACAATTATCTAATTAGTTAATGTATTATAGTACGATTACTTGGATAGTAAGTTAATTAATTTCTGTATAGTTCGAAAATTATTTGCTGTTATTACAAATATGTATACAGAATCCGAAATTCAAATTGTAAGCCACGGCAAATTGATAAACAGATGCCAGTCAAGCGTATTCCAAGCTTTTGGAGAATAATATATCATATCTATTAGTACATCTATTATGCATGTACCTATTAATTTATATAGGCTTATAGATCATATGAATATGAATATCCACGCTTTAATAAATCGATCTTTCGTATAGATTGCTGCGCCTTTATCTTCTGGAAAATGACGCCTTTTGTCTACATTGTGAGGAAATATTTTTTTGTGAAACAAACATATTTTTCCTCTAATTTTGTACAATTGGTTTTTACTATGCTATTTAACGGAAACTTATTTCAAAACTCTTTTCTGTAAAAAAAAAACTGTCCGTAGGAATATACTTTTTCACGAAGTAAAAAAGTTATTGCGGAAAAAGCTATAATGAACACTATCTTTTCAATAACTTAGAGATAACAACTGAAGAACTTTGAGAAAACCTCAAAGGCTTGCTAGAAAGATAAGTTCTAAGACGCGATAACAGTAAGTAAAGTAAGTAAATACTATTGTATTTTAAAACTCTTACTCCTGTTTTTAAGTATTGAACATTATTCAGATTTACGGGATAGTGTATCATTAAATCCCATGACAATTTGTCGGATCGAATTAAATAAAGTTTCTATCAATTGAAGTCAATTTACTGGATTTTATTGGCAATACAGATTTAACCGTATAGATAGTTTGGATTATCGGAATTCTCTGCCGAATTAACATGATCATAATGCTATCTATGTATCGGACGTTTATATAGTAAACTAACGAACTGGTTAGCAAATATGCTACTAACTGATATATGTGTAACTTTGGGCTTTAAAATTAATTTCCCATTTGACTATTGCTACTAAATATATATTGAATATATTGATTGTATACTACACCAATAACGAGTAATATTTAATTGTTATGATTTCGATATGTCAATTATGAATCCACATTATTAGTACCAACCATTTAAATTAAAATATAGGTTTCTTCCATGTCTGCAAAAAAAGTGAAAACCTCAAGTTTTTTTTAAGTTATTTCGTTGTCATATTTTCTAATGAACTTCTTTGTTTAGCGTTTTCATTAGGTTAATTTGTTAACGTCTTTTACGAGTATGTAAAAGCGTCGTTACTAGTTTAAACTTAAACCTCTTAATGCAAAAGGACAATGCCAGTGCAAAGAGAGAATCGTTAACCATATGCGTAAATTCAATATTTATTTTGCATTTGTAAAAAAGATTTTCTTTATTTTCTCTTTTAAAACTGACGAGTAATTCTTACATAACGCAATCATTGGATTTTTTTCAACTTTTGAGTAAATAAAAAACAAGGTCAGTCTTGTTTAATGGTTTTAAATAAACCTTAGAAAAATGTACACACATCTTTCATGACTATATATTTCAAGTTTATACGCGCGTATAAATAAAATCCCTACTATAAAACCTGTAACAATCAAGAACCTCCATACCAAAATTACACAGTATTGAAAAAAGCACCTCTCCTCAATTATAATTTACCAATACCAAAAATCTCACACTGCAGCCGCGTCCTTTACCAGTGCCCATCTATACGCAACACTCATGCGCCAGGCCAATAATCGAATTATCCGTAGACAAACTAAAACTCGCTCGCTCAAAGTCGCGCGTGTAGCCCCACGGCCAACTGCATCTCTCTCATCATACAGCGATCGCATGCGCTGCTTGCTTGCCTGTGCGCGTTCGATCGATTCATCGAATTATACTCTCTGCGCAGTACGTTATACATACGTGTGTATATCTATCTATATATATACATATATGTGTATGTGTGTGTGTGTGTGTGTGTGTGTGTGTGTGTATATGTACCTGTGCTGCTCGTACCGCCGGACGTCGTCGAGGTCGCGACGAGGTCGTCCGAGCCCTCAGAGTTCTGCGGGGGCGTCGGCGTCGGCTCAGGCGGTGGTCCCTTCACCGGTGGCAACGTCGGCGGATGCTGTATCAGCGGACCAGCCGGCTGATAGTATCCTGCAACATATAGACATAGTGGCTCTGATTATTATTATATGTATGTGGAAAGGGAGAGGAGGTGTGGGCGTTAATTGGGCTACGAGGAATGGGGTGTGCTGAGTTCAGCGTCGCTGTGGTTAAATAATTATGCGGATTAATTAGTGGTTTTGGGAGAAAGGGAAGGGTGTATATATATGTGCGTGTTTCAGCTGATTGTATATAGATTTTTATTGGAAAATGTATAGAGAAGTAGGTAGTTTTGAAAAAAAGAGAGTGTGTCGAATTGTTTTGGAAAATAATCTTGATAACTAATAGGAATCGCGTGTTCAACTTAATGAGCAATTAATTGATTAAGTCGATCATCGCGATGATATTCTACTAACCACGATGAAAATTCAATTTTCGCACATATGCATGAGTAAATATTCGCCATAAATTTAGGAAATTCTGTTACCACCCTACGCATACGTTGATAATTTAGTTTACGTCATTTCGTTTTTCGAGTATTATACACTCGGCGTTAGAATTCATTGCGTGTCTCTGCAGCATTAAATAGAAAATTTAAATGCAAATCGAAAAGTTCTATTCTGTTTTTGCGGTAGGCGAAGTTTTCTAGTAATTAATTGTTGAATACGATTAATTGTAAAAGGATAGCTTGCTTTTAAAAGTAGTCCTCCGTCGAGTAATGCGGCACTCGTGCGATAGTTTTAACACACACACACACACACACACATACACGATATGTTAATGTATGGTAATTGTCAGTGTAAATAATCATCGTCTCGTTCCAAGGAATTACTGACAATATTCTTTCCATTTACGTAGTTTTTAATTAACCGCGGTATCTGAAAAAGTACGCATAATCAAGTTTTTCACAGTGCACTCTACTATATATACTATAAGTAATAAAGTGTAGGCGCTTGATGAATGTTTGAGTTTCTTCGCGACTGGCTTTGACTCTCTCTCTCTCTCTCTCTCTCTCTCTCTCTCTCTCTCTCTCTCTCTCTCTCTCTCTCTCTCTCTCTCTC
>JAYJLV010000046.1:18890521-18916594 GCA_036873485.1 Torymus texanus
TACAGACCATGAAAGAGGGCTCAAACCTGAGTGAAATTATGTGTTGCACGCTAAAAAGCTTAAAAAACTGGTGAAGCAGTAGCTGTTTGAAAATTAGACTGAAAAAATTTATTTCTAAGTAAGGATTTTCTCGGAATTTTGCGGCATTGCTGAACACATGAAATTTTGTTGCAACAAAAAATTAAAATATAAGGGTCAAATAATTTTTGGAGAAGAACAAAAATACTTTTATCTCAAAATAATCGGCGACATAGGCATACGCGGGCCACCTGATTTGAGATGGATTCGGCCAAATACATTATTTAATCACACAACCAAGTATCAAAGTACAAATAGGAATGCTTAGTTTTCAAAAGATCAGCCATCAAGATCGAATCCAAGCAGCATAGCTGGTACGACGCTCCCCGATGGAAGTTCTGTGACCTGGGCACTCCTGCCCGGTAGGATTAGCAGACCATTCGCATTTTTACAGCTAAGTAATTTGCTGCTGATCTGGTTACCAGTACTGTAGGCATTAGGGTGGTTTGTCTCATCAGTTTCAGAAGGCCATATCAAGATCACACGCGCATATTCTGGCCGAGGGTCCAGAATGTACGTGGAAGTTAGCTGTCATGGAAATAAGTGTAGTTTGAAATAAGTAAGATGAATCGACAAGTAATGAATGCGTTGATTGATGATTATAGTAGTTTACCTTTGCGTTGACTATGATCGGTTTCGCGTTGTTCCCTGTTAAGTGGTTCAGTAAAGGAAATACGTATAAATTGGCAGTTACCATTGCGGAAACGGGATTGCCAGGTAGGCAGAGAAAGTATTTCTTTTGTTCTTTCCAAATGCAAGTGGCGTAGGTCGTTGGTTTTCCTGGTTTCATGTTAATTCTACCTGTTAGTTAAATAACGTATTTAAGAGAAATGCTTTTACCATCGCTTTATATCGGCTTATAAATAAAATAAAATTCTACGTAATAAAAGTAGGAGTATAAAACCAAAAATATTTTCATGGTTTTGTACATCTGTATACGATTTATCAATTTCTTTAAAATTTATTGGTAAAAACTTAAACATAAGAAGACGTAAATAATAAATATAGAAAATTTTACGAATTCGTACAAAATGGTATGAAACCGTAAGAAGCTGTAGGGAATTACCGCAGTACAAACTGTCCCAAAACCAATACTTTTCTAAGGTTTCGTACAGTTTTTAGGCTAGACCGCTTTTTGGGAGAGCCATAATTTTCGGTTTTGAATGATTTCCTACAGTTTTCATGGACGAAAAATTGGATGTGTTTTTTAGTGTCTTTTTTTGTGTATTTCTGTATATTTCTATGTTTTTCTATATATTTTTGTTTTCAAGTTTTTCTGTTTTTTTTTTTTGTTTTTAAGTTTTTCTGTTTTTTTTTGTGTCAATTCCGGTAGAAATATATACGTAAAATTACAAAAATATATAGAAAGAAAAACAGAAAATCATAGTAAATTTCTCTGCCAGGATACAATTCCCTACATTTCTTTTTTTTTTCTCAATGGGTAGTATAAAAAAGCATAATAATTATTAAGAATTAACAACTCGTGGACGATTGGATAAATGACTAAGGAATGACAAATCGCGATCATATTTAATTATATTATTAGAACACTCTGCAAAATTGATAAACTAGCAATTTTATCTATTTACTATTGTTACGAGTAGGAATTTGCAAATAAATAAATAAGTAAAATACCAAAATGAATTGTGGCTGCAAAAACGTCCTTCAGAATGGGTTTCAACATATCTCTGTCGCCCATCGACACGGAACCTGTCGTAACAATCACATCTACTTGATCCAGCGCTTTTTCAATCGCTGCAATCATAACTGACTCTCTGAAAACCAAACTCGTCATAATTATGCCATCTCAAATCCAAATTACTTGTCAGCAAACATACTAATAATGTACACACCGATCGCTCGCGATTCCGAGGTCGACAGCACCGTACCCGCGCTCTCGCAGCATCGTCATCAGAGTGATCTTGTTACTGTCGTAGACGTGGCCAGGTTTTGCTGGTTCACCAGCCATCTGAAGTTCGTTACCCGTTGAGAGGACGCCGATACGCGGTTCGCGCGTCACCGCAACTTGTGCACAACCGCACGCCGCCAGAATGCCCATTTCTACGGCTCCGAGCTTTCTGCCGGCCTGTAGGACAGCGTTTCCTGCTCCTATGTCACTGCCGATCGGTCTGAAAAAAGATCATTATGAAATAAAATTATATGTTAAGTGTAGTTGAAATTTTTCATTAGGCATGATTGCTGCTCGTCTTACGATTTCATCAGAGTGGAAATTGTCCGAATTCAGATACTAACAATTTAATATATAAAAACTATTTTCTAAACGAAATGATTGCATTTTAAGTGTTTTCTGTGATGTACGCTTATGCCTGTAGACCTGCATGTAATCAAGTATAACTGATTATCTCACAAAATTTGGACGGATACGAACGAATTTTTTACCAAATATTCCTCTATAATTATATGTACCTTATGGATTTATATATTACCAAACCCATTGCAAATTAGAAAAATCTATTTTTAATCATAATGTGTATATAACAAATTTTTATTAAAAATCCAACAAGTGCATCTGCTAAAATTAATTTTCAATATAATAGTGAAAAACAACTACAAACCAAAAATAGTCGATTTTTGTCTATTACATTCTACAGAATTTCAATGCAAAAATTATATAGATGATATTGTAACAAAGCTTTTTCCTATTGATTATTTTTTTGTATACTCAATTTCGGATCGATGAGTTGGACCCCTAAAAAACGATTTTTAACGCCGAAATGCACCTAAAATGATCGATTTTCGGTTATAACAAAGTAGGATTTGATTTTACGAGAAAATATTGAATATCAAAGTTGTATAAATAATATTGAAACAATTTTGTTTCACAAAATTTTTTCTCGAGATGTGCAGGAGGATACAGCCTTCTACTTTTTGTTGATAATATATTTTTTTATTTACGGATTTTAACATCTATTAAGGTTTATTTTAATTATTTTTCCACTATAAAATGCTATCTAAACAATTTTATCTAATTATACTTTGAATAAAAAGGAATTATTATAAACTTCATTTTTAATTTTAAGAATTAAAGATACCGTATATCCTGTCCTTCTTTTGGTTCTGTGAGGATTTCAATCTCTAATTCTTCTTTCCCATCAGTTCCTTTTAGTAATAATTTTGTATCTTCTACTTGTACAACAGCAGTTGCCTCTAAAATGAAATTTTCAAATTAAATTCAAGAATTGAAAAATAAGTTTTGGAATACTTACCATCTGGAACTGCAGCCCCAGTATTGATTCTGACACATGTACCAGGTACAATTTTAACACTTCCTGGCTAAAAAAAATTTATAAATAAATTTTTTTAGAATATATTTAAAGTAATTAATTAAAATTAACATTGTGATATTTACTTCAAAACCTGCTTCTATGCCACCTAAAACTTGACGTTTACCCTTTCCATCTTTTGCAATAACAGCGTATCCATCTTTAGTAGAAGCCCTAAATGGTGGTAAATTCAGAGGTGAATAAACAGTTTCTGATAGAATTCTTCCAAAAGAATCCCAAATATTTACTTTCACAGAAGGTATAACTGATTCTGCAGTTTCTTTTAAGATTTTCTGTGATTCTTCAACAGAAATCATTGGAAATGGTGATTCTCGAAGTCGACCAGCAACATTGTCTAGATTTAACAATGACTGTGAATTTTTGTGTGGACAATTGTGGTGGGAGTGTACATTATGTGTTTGCTCATGATGAGAATGTCCATCCTTAAGGTTATGATGAACTTCAGTTACATTATTCTTATTATCCAATATCAAATCAACAGCATGAGGAATTACACTTGCTATTGCGTTAAAACATTCTTTTACAGCCTTTGGAGATCCTGGAAGGTTTATAATCAAAGTCTTCCGACGAATACCGCAAATGGCCCTATTTTGTAGTAAATTCACATAAAAAATCTTATGAGCTTATGTTATTTTCGAATTCTCAAAATCTTTACGTAGTCAGTCATATCACTTATGATTATATTGATCTATTTTAATTAAAGAATTTATTTAATTATAAGTACCGAGATAACATTGCCATTGGTGTAATTTTCATGCTTTCAGAAAACATAGCATAAGAAATTCCTGGAGCATCTTTCTCAATAACTTGTTTTGTCGCTTCTGGAGTGACATCTCGATTAGAAAAACCAGTTCCTCCAGTGGTTAAAATAACATTAACACCAATTTTATCAGACCAATTTTTTAAAGTTTCCTATGGTATTCAAATAAGATACATAGTATAAAATTATTATGCATTAACTATTCCTTTTCATAAATATTTTAAAAAATCTCACTATAATTATAAATTTGTCATCTGGAATAACAGCAGTACATTGTATTTGACCATGTAATAGCTTGCCTATGCTAGATTCTTTATTAGTTACCAATTCTTGCAATACTGGGCCACTTTTATCATTTTGTTTGAATTTTGAACAGGAGTCACTTACTAAAATAATTTATACAATAATATCATCAGTGAAACCTAACCTCAACTATTATATCAAATTTGTAATTTTTAATAGTTATATACAAAATAACATTATTCAATGCAAAAATTTAAAATAATAATTTGTAAGTCTCTTTTTCTTTTGATCTATTTAAATACATGTTATTGTTTTGATCTTACTTGTTAATATGCCAAATGTTATAAGGGACATCTTGGCAGACTGCTATCCTTCTTACATCTGAATACTTTTCTTGTGCAAGAAATTTCTTATTCAATAACAGATTAGATAAGATATGAATTACACAGTAAAGTACTTTGTATGCAGCAACATAACAATGTTGTGATTACTTCTTTTAAATAATACTTTATTGCATAATTAAACTGGTTATATAAAAAGGGAAAAAGCAAAAGGTAATTATACACCATGCTCACTTAACGTTAAAACTATTTATTGGCCATAATTAATCAAATTATTTAACATAAACAAGTCCGACGATTTAAAAAAATTCACAGCACCCAGGTATATAAATTAGTGCCAGCAATTGGTCTCGCACTGTCGTCCCATCAATAATCAACTAATCCACTGTAAAACACCAAAAGTAACGACAGCGAATTAAAATAAGCACATTTCACATTAAGAACGTCGAGATAGAGATACGAAATCCCTACCGATTATTCCTTGGGCTGGAATAACGTGGCGGAGTACGATGCCTCCGCCTTGATTCTTGTCTACTGTTCCTCTCTTTGTCGTCTCTTCGATCGCGACCTCGATCTCTGTCTCGGTCGCGATCTCTGTCTCTGTCTCTATCACTTTCGTGTTCGTTATTTCTGTGATCACGATCTCGCCTGTCTCTACGTGCCGAACTTCGAGAGCTTCGTTCAGGTGTTGGAGAACGGGATGCTGAAGAACGAGATTCTGAGCTATGGCCTTCGTAGCGGTGTCGACGCTCTCTTTGCCTGTCGAGTAAGTAAATTATTTAAGTAAAAGTAACATGTTACATGAATTTTGGTTGAAAGACCTTATTATGACATTTTCACTATAAATATTAGCGAATGATCAAAATTAATTTTTAGTTACTAAGTATAAATATATCATAAGAGAATGTAAATAATTCATTGTAAACTATAATTTTGATTATTTTTGTAAAAAATAAATATTCTAACTCTTTAGCGTATCAAACTTAACGTGTTATAAATATCATAATATTTAACGATAAATAAAATTAATTATAAAAGTAGGTATACTTACTTCCTACGAAGTTTCAGTGACATTTCCCGAATTTCATCTTCCCGATCTTGTCTCTGTTGCTCCATTTTCTCGATTCGAGCTTGTTCGGCTTTCTTATCTGCTTTATCTGTAAATAATCAATAATACATAAATTAAAACTTTTCTGTTTTGTTGAGAACATACAAAGAATTATGTTCAAGAAAACGCTGCTTACATTGCCTATTTAGCAAAGCTTGCATTTTCTTCTTAAGCCGCTCTTGAGGTGTAATTTTTGGAGTACAAGACTGAAAAATAAATATCTTATAGAAATGTTCTTCACAAATAGAGACGAGCGTCACTCGCCTTTAATAGTCATTTATATATGTATATATATGTACGAAAATTTGAAGCTTAAATAAATTTATATTGACGTGCACAAAATGGTGCACTAAAAGTAATATGACGTGTGAACAAGCATTTTTGCTTAATGAAATCAACAATGGAGCAAACAATTCTGGACAATGTAACTGAATTTACATAGCAATAATGGATTTGGCATGCTGCTTTTTGTGATTGACAATGGAATTAAACATGTTCTTTTTTTTTGTTTTTGTTTTTGATGGAAACAGACTGTTAAAAGGGGAAAATTGTACATGGTTCTCTTTTCTTTTGCATTGTGCATTAAGTGACTAATAAAGCGTTACGGTTCTTACTGACTTTGTGTCCGCCACCAGAATTTGTACTTAACCCTGCTTTTGGCTTGTTCCTGTCAATGAAATATCAGAATTTCAATACATAATTCAGTTATGGGGGAAATTATGGTAAAAATAATAAACGATATCTTACAAGTTTGAATTAATAGTAGATGTCTTTGGTACAGGTTGGGTATTTTTCTCCTCATTATCTGATAATTCAATTTCTAAACTTGAAGATTTACCTCGACGACCGTAATACCTGAAAAATAAGCAAATAAATAATTATATAATTAAAAATACTACAATTTTAATAAATTATACAATTCATACATAAGAAAAAGAAAAATTACCTTGGTACAGTTGGTGGTTTGTTTTCCACACTCTTGGACCTTTTGCAATTGGATCTACTTCTGGATCTGGAAGATCTGGATCGCGATCTCGATCTGCTGACACTCCTCGATCTCGATTCTGATGCCGATCTGGATCGCGATCTAGATCTCGATCTGGAACGCGATCTTGATCTTGACCTTGATTTTGACCTGGAGCGCGTTGTCCTCGATCGCGAGCGCGACCTTGACTTTGACTGACGGCGCTTCTTCGACTCTTCTTTTGATTTTGACCTCGAACGTGACCTTGAGTAGCTACTGTTACTCTTGCTACGTCCTCGTCGACGGCGCTGCTGCGTTGAAGACGTCGTTGAGGTCGAGCGGGACCGCGATCGCTTCGCCCGAGAGTGAGATCGTGACCGAGACCGCGATCTCGATCTGGACCTCGTTCGCGAACGCGATCGGCTGTAGGAACGGGACCTACTTCGGCCACCACCACCGCCACCACCACGCGACCTTGACCTGCTGTAGGAGCGTGACCAACGAGAACGACTGTGACTCCTAGATCTACCATGCTTCCTACTCCTTGATGCATTCTGTTTTGATCTGAAATAGTTTTAAATATGTTTTAATATTTATATTTATTATGATTGAGTATTTATAAGTCCTTTACTTGATAAAAAAAATAGATAGAGGTATTCAGTATTTCATAATCATCATATTTATTTATTAATGTTATTTTAAATTTTTATCCTAATCTTTTTAATACTTATAGCATAATGATGATATATTTGTTATTTTGTATCACTAAACTTTTTGAGACTTTGCAGACTTTTTTCGTAAATCGTATTCCGTTTATTTTCACTCAAATTATTTTTATCATACATTGATACAGACATAGGAAGCTTTATATATTGGGTTACTTTTTAATTGAATTATATTTTTATTTCATTACTAGAAGTATGTCACACATATTTGCCAGTGAATAGTAGTATTGAATCATTTTTAAACAGCAAAGTGAAATTAAATTTTTTATATCTAAATAGCACTTCTTGTGACATAATCGTAAATAGAGTTTTAGATCCCGAATAGTAGTGATTGCCGCATACAATGCGATCACGTGAGGTTAAAAAACTTGCGCTTTCGTTACGAACAATATTTTTCGATGCTAAAGATCGAAAATTCAATTTTACAGCCTTGGGCATCAAAAAGTTCATTTAATATTTTATAAGTTTAAAAATTTTCTACTATTCTACTTAAATTCTATTTTCTACAAATATTATTATAGTTTTAGAGTTGCTACCTTGAATATGATGGACTTGATCTTCTACAATCTCGTTTTCGATAAGGTTTACTTTTAGAACGTGAGTGACTTCTTGATCTAGATTTAACTACTTTCTTGCTTGACAACTTTTCATTTGTAACTGGACTAGTCGATTTTTTTTTTTTAAGGCTTGTGGAATTAGGTTTTTTTGAAAGAATAACTTGGGAAGAACTGCTCTGGACTGCCTCTTCTTCACCACCAAAACTGGTAATGTACGTAATTTGTCCTGCATTAGCTGGTGAGTTAGAACGAGAACGTGATTTGGAAGATGATTTTCTATATGGATTGTATTCAGGACTTTCTCTAGCAGCATAACTGTAATCAATTGTTAATATAAGTAAACAAATGAATTTTTCAAAAATTAAATAAGATTTTTTGTACGAATTTGCCACATTTAAAATAAATACAATGTTTGTAGTTTATATCCTAATAAAAAAATTTTATTCGATAAGTGCATACTATTGATTAATTACCTTGGAGGACTCATTACGCGACCAATCATTTTTTTCTCTCTGAAAGCACGTCTTTCTCTTCTAGATCTTCGACCCTGTAAGAAAGAAATATGTTAGTTATGTTTCATTAAAATTTTTTATTTCGAGTAAAAATTATACATACAGAATACATAGCTTTTTCCTCTTCTTGTTTTCTTGCTTGTCGCAATGTCTCAGCTTCTTCGAAATCTTGTGTTAAAAAACTAAAGTAGTCAGCACCTAATAATCCATACTTTTGAGCAACTAAATTCATTTCATGAGCTTGTGCCGGTTCTATTTGTGATACATCTACACAGATGTCAAGATCAATATCACTGTCATCATCTTCTTTTTCTTCTGGTGCAGCCGGATCTGTTGTTGATTTTGGAGCCTCTGTAATAGGCTCATCAGTTTCATAATTATAACCTATTGCTGCATTATTGCTAGATTTCTTTTTATCTTTTCCAATTTCTGGTTTGGTTGACGAACCAAATTGTTCTTCAATAAATATCTGATGTAAAAATTTCTCTTCAGTCACTAAAAAGTTTCATACAGATTTAAATATTAGTTTTCAAAAGAAAAAAAACATTAGTTCTTACTTAAATAGTACACATGCAGTTATTTTTACTCACCAGTAAGGAATTCATTTTGCACAATTATACGATATCTTTCATAATTTATATGCCTATCTTCACTAGTTAATGGAATATCAATATCATTTGTATTAGGAGCTTCTGGAATCCAATCAAGATGAGCTCTTACGTCAAATCTGTCAATGAGATTATCTTCATGACCTTGCCAAGGCATCCTGAAGAAAAATTTATATTTAACAATGAGAATAAATTTGAATATAGTCTTAGATTTATTTATAAACTTACATATTAGCAGGACTGTCACCAGCTGCTGCTATTACAGGATCTAAATGAATTTTGCATGGTCTCCCATGCAATTGAAGAAATTGAGTTGGATCCGATTTCTGAAAAATTAAATAAAAAAAATTTGTATTGTACTATAATAATTAGTGTTTCAATTATTAGATTTCAACTTAAACTTAAAAACTGTATAAAATAATTTATTTTACCATTCATTTTCAATAAACCATTTATTACTATGTAGTTAAGTATTTACTAAGAAAAAAGTTAGATTATTGAGAAAGATACTCATGTATTAATTTAAGTACCAATCAGAAAAAACCATTGTTTAAAAATATTGATTTTATGATCATTAATTTAGTAGTACTATTAGATTATTTTTAGAAGAAAAATTAATTTTATCCTTCTGTTACGACAAAAAAAATAAAGTTTCAATCGATACAAAAGATTTGAACTGTCAAAAAATCAATTGCATGGCCCACATTCAGGAAACTGTAAACAAAGCCAATCATCAATGAAAGTACAATATTACAACTTATTTTGAAGTCCCATAAAATATTCAACATTCTTGTGAGCCACTCCCAGAAACCACCTGAAAACACCGCCATGAAGCTCCGTTCTCTATACACGCGAATGGGAAAACAAGTGGGCGTTGTGATGGTTGACGTTTTCCATATAGACTTACAATTTTCTCATAATAATCCCGGCGGCGTTCAGCTCTGCGTCTGTAATCAACGAGCATGCCGCGTATCTTTTTCTCCTGCTTCCGGGCCTCATGCCACATCCTGCCACCGGTTTTCTTCACGGAGTAGCTCATCGTGTCGGTCAATCTACACCTACTGCTCCTATTACTACTAATCTTGTCGCTATAACATACGCGCGCATCAGGAAGCTCCTGCTTGCACCTGCCGTACTTGGGACACTTTTATACGCACTCGGACGTTTATTTCACGAGTATTTCACACTGGCGGTTATATCGAGCTTATTGATAGTTCTTGCCTCGTGTATGTAAGCTCACACTGGGACGACGCTTAACGTCGTTCTAGCCACGGGCTAGGCAATTATGCCAATAGTGGCCGCATTCGCCATGTTACCTATAGACCGCGAGCCCCGGGAAAAGCCGCCTCTGTAATGCGCGTGCGGCACGGTGCCTGCCTATATATCTCGCTAGTCGCTCATAATATATGGGGGGAATTGTAGTAGAGGTGTGTTTTTCAACGCCCAGGTTTTCGACACGTAATTTGACGTCGTAGTAGCTGCTTTGAACACCGCGTGTATAGGCCAAACGGATAAAAGATCAATATAGTAGATGTAATGTGACGTCGCGATTGTCATGTGACCAGCATTAAGTACCGTGACCATATCGCGACTATGAATTCAAAAACTAAAATAGCTGGTGGCGGATTTTTGTGAAATGATGATTTGTTTAGGGCCCTACAATGATTTTTTTTCTTTTACTTTTTTGTCCTAATAAAGTTGTACAAAAATACTAATATAGATTCGAAAATAATCCTGATAATAGTTTTTGTACGTATGGGGGTCGGGTAAAAGTCCAAATAAAACCGTGACGTCGGTAAGGCAGGAATCATGGTTATACTCATTTTAGAACATGAAAATCGTATAGAAGATCAAGATTTAAGAAGCGCTTAAAAAATTCTAAGTGTAGTTTTAATATGCAGGATACGGGACAAATGTTTTTCAGCAGGCTTTCAAATCAGGTAAAAGAGTTCAGTTCAAATTTTATAAACGCGTATTATCATTCCAATTTTAAACATTTTTTTAAACGTAAAATTACTATAACTTTGATAAAAATTACTAAGAGAACTTTTCTGGGAGATCATTTTCAAGGTTTTTGTTCATACTATTAATATAGATTTTAAAAATACGATTTCTAAATAAATTAATGTTTGTTGATAATGCTAAAATAGCACGAATTTTATATTATTTAATTTTTTTTTAATTCTTGTAGTTATTATCCGCTGCTCGTGGCAAGTTAAAAACAGTGTATGTCAAAAAGAAAGTTATATAAAACGAAAATTGGAGATAAATGTATATAATTCAATTTGCAGGTTTCAAAATCTCCTTGAATAGGGAAATTACGGGAAATAGATTAAGTCATTAAACATAACAACATGTAAGACTTTGAATATTTATTGATTTTAATATATACAACGATAAAATATTCATTCGACTCTTCATTGATGATCGAAAGAAATCTATAAATAACAAATGTTTATGTCCGTTGCGACAATGTTTTGCATGCAAAAAAAAGAATCGTACACATTTTAACTTGTTTATCTACGATAAGCTTCCTATGATTTTTTGCTTATTACAAAAAATATTTTCAACACCAAAATTGCATAATAAATGTGAAAATTTTTAACTTTCGTAAAATATACGCGTGTGAAACAAAATTAAATTTAAATCAATTGGTAATATAAGTATACTATTTAAACAATAATGATATATGAAAGTCCCTGAAAATTCTATTATTAGACTTAGATAAATAACATGTTATATTCTTGTCTATTGTAAATCATTTATAATTCAGTTCGAACATGACTTTTTTTCTAGTCAATTTCTTGTTATCACTTTTCAAAACAGTATGACATATTTTATTTAAAAATTCTTTCAGTAACTTAATAATTGATGCTAGTTTTCATAAATAAATTGATTATCAATAAAGATACTGTCGTAGCTGTGCCTTTTTAAATATCACAATATACGTGTTTCTATTGTAAATTCACTTATATATAAAAGCACTCTACTGAACATAGTGATAATTCTCTACCAATCAGTATACAATCCCGCCAACATTTCGGCAAGCTCGAACAGAAAAAAAACAATTCTAAACAAAAGCTCTTTTCAGGGGCTTTCTTGTGCGCGCTTGTACCGTAATAACTATGCGTCGGTCGTCTGAATTTTTCCTCTCTCTCCTCTCTCTCTCTCTCTCTCTCTCTCTCTCTCTCTCTCACGCATGTACACATACACACGACACGCGAACGTATGGCGTGCGCCCGTGCGCATGCTTTTCCCGGGCTCGCCTATATGTGATCACATTTACTTTGTTTTCCTCGGCGTTTCTCTCGGCGGGTTTTTATTTCGCATGTAACACGCTCATGAACAGCGTGATGAAAATCTTTTATTCAGTCCGAAGCGCGCCCGTATAAGTACACGCGGACTCTAGCTTTACTCTCGTTAAATCTGCTCGCTGAAGTGGCCAAACTGTATGTGTCTGTAAATATGTATGTGTTTGTTTGTGTCTGCATATTATACGCGTGCTCCAATGCTTGTGTATATTTCCTCGTGTGACCACCTTTTCTTTATTTATCTTTAGATTTTTATTTTCGATATGTACAATACAGGGGAGAGCCGCTTTTTTCATGCCATCCTGGGTTTCCTTTTTTTTTTTTTTTTGTTAATTCAACACGAAACGGGGGAACATCGAGAAATAATAATGACGGTGTTGCTAAAGGTTTATATATACGGTGAGCAATTTCGTGTTCCATTAACACAATTGTTAGTATAGAGCGACGCAGCTTTGAGCAAATGAAATTCGTAACTTTCGTGTGTAATCCACGACGTCACCATTGTTTCTCTTCGTACACAACAACGATACATTTTTTTCAGAGGTAACAACATATAGTGGTATGACGAGAAAAACTCATGTACAGTAATTTCACGAATAACATTTTACAGCTTAAAAATGTAATTTGTGTTGTCTTCTACATTTGTCCAAAATTTACGCTTTTTTTATTTGTAAACGATACACAATAAAGTACAAATAATAATATCACTTTTATTGATTATTTTTTATGTTTTATCTTATTTGTTTTTTTTTATAAATTTAAGGATGTTTACAGTTTTAGACATTGATTTGCTTGCATTCGATTTAATGCGATGTCCAATATTATAATATATAAAGGTTTGACTGTGTCGTATGAGTAAGCAAGTGTTTTATTGGTCAAACGTCATCATCATAATTTGTAACTTATCAGTACTTTATCGCATAATCTATTTTCTACAACTATACAAAATACATATACAATGCGACAATTTTTAAATTTTCCATTTAATCTTTTCCGAACATAAATAATACTCTGCTTAGTTGCCAATAGTTCGTTCCTAATTTTTTTTTTTAAAGCCACATCGAAGTATAATATTGGGACAAAAGCATCAAATAGTATTTCGAAATTTTTTTAATTGTAAAAAGTACATGATAACTTGATGTTTTGTCAATATTGAGTCCCAATAAAATTAATCCAAAGGCGCTGATTTGATATATATCTTCTTTTTTTGTAATATCATAACGTAAATCAAATAATGTCTCAATCCATTTCGTTTACATTTGTTAAATTCAGTTTTATGTTTAGTGAATTTTTTCAAAGGTCTTGTTTTTCTCATTTTTGTTCCCGATGATTTTCGATTTTTCAGTCACCGTCGATGTCGTAGACGTTGATGATGTTGATGTGTGATGAACTGTTGAATTTTTTATGCTGACATTTACTTCTAACTGCAAAAATAATAAAAATATCAATAATTTGTATCAAGAAGCATATCTTATTCATTAAATTAAACTGTGTATAAACTAATAACTCCAGATTCCGAGGCTTTGCAAATAGATTTCTGGCATGTAAAAGTAAGCTTCGCGTTTCTAATTTCTTCCCAAATAAGCTCTATTTTGCTAAAAATAATATTTCCTTTATTAACTATTACTTTGCAAGTATGTATGATAGGACAATGAGAAAAAAAGGCTATAAAAGTAAACAACAAAAATTAAAATTAAGACTTGTTTCCTTAAAAAATATTATGACTGTTCAGTGAATCACAAGAAATTAAAGATATAGCGTAAGAAAATGGATAAAAACTTTTCTTTTCTTAAATGGTTTAATTAGACATATTTTTAACCGTTTTCTTAATCTATCTTTATTACCTGCCATTTTCTGAAAAATGAATTTTTTTTTTACCAAACGAAGCTCAAATTTTAGTTTTTTTTGCCTGCATTTATAATCGTTTTCGCTCATTTTATATCTTAAATACTTGTAAAGTGATATTCAATAAAATAAACGTCATTTGTTAATGAAAAAGAGCATATTTCAAATTAAACTGATCATATGTTTAGAAAAAGGGCCTCTGAGATAGAATAAAAAATACTAAGTTGTACGTTAAGATACTAAAAATGGACTCTCAAAATCCCCCTAAGGTATAGTTCTACCTTTTGACAATAGTCGCCAAAGTAGTGACTGCTTAGCTTAGTAACAATTGACTAGTATTATACTATATTGTTAGTCTGTATGAATTTATTGTTAGACTTTTAAGCTATCAATAAACTTTTCAACGGTATAAAGAAGTTTTAGACCCATCTGATCACTGATTACGATACACGATGCTAGCAAAGTGTAAATTAGTCAAAAGAAAATCTTTACATCTAATTTTAAAAATATTTTAACAATATCATCTAATAATTCTTCTAGTTCTTGGCAATTATCTTTACATTAAGTAAAAATAAATCATTGCAAAACTTTTGTAATTATCAGTATTAAATAAATATTTTTTTTCCACCAACGTATTTTTTACCGGTAAAGAAAAGGCAACATGATTCAAAACCAACAATATCCAGCGCATCACGAGATAAACTTTAAAAATAACTCGCCAGCAGCACGACAATGGCCTTGAAGCGCACGTCGGCGAGAATAGAAAAACATGCATGATGGCGCGCGAGCGGGTGCGAGTCGGCGAAACGTGGCGCTCACCAGGTAGAGACTAATGGAAATTTAAATTTTTAACAAAGGACACTTCGCACCCGCGCGTACCTCGCGCTCAAGAGAGGCGCTTATATACGCGGGAGCGTCATGAATGTTAACAGGCTGTTTATTTGAAAACCAGCCTTGCGACTCCAAAATACATACTCGTTCGCATTTCATATTCCATCTCGCGTCGCGCGCCGGCATAAGTGCAAGTAGTACCATATATACTCCCTCACGAGTGAGACCGACGCCAGCGCGGATTGCGATGTGCTTTTATTGTATTAGCACGCGACATGCGAGCTTTATACTTTTTTTGCCCGGTTTGAATTTTTTAATGAGCTTTGGGAATAATCCCGAGCACGTGATCAGAAAGAACATTCAAAATTATATCTAACGTTTTCTTGTAGGCTGATATAGTGTATTCGTGAGGCTTGATTATTCACTGAGAAAAAAATTTAGTAAAAATTATTAAATGCTTTGTAAAAATTACTATACTGTTTCGTAAATCCACCACAGACTGTAAAAACATAAAAAATTATCATACTTTATAAGAAATCTTGCTAGAATTATAGGAAAATTTACTATACTTCTCTCTAAAATTGAATTAGTGAAAATTGATATTTCATTAGTAGTTTTTTTAAAACTACATGAATATGCACTAATAAATTAGTAATTTTTTCCACAAATTGAAATGGTGGAGCAATTTTCACTAATTCAACTTTAGAGTGTATTATAAAATTTACTGTAAAACATAGTAATTTTTTAGATTTTCACAGTCTATGGTGGCTTTACGAGACACTATGGTAATTTTTACATAACAGTTAATAATTTTTACTAAATTTTTTTTCAGTATGATGATGTTTGAGAAATATGATCGGGAATCGTCAAACGTAATAAAAAAAATGCTTTACTTGAATCAGATAATTTAATTAGAATAGATTTTGTTCATAAAACAGTGAAGTAGATGCTTAGCAAAAATTTCCGAATTAAAAGTATAATTATTACCAATGAATATATACAAATTACTATTTGAATTCTCTAATGTTTACTAAGACAATTTTAATTTCAACAAGTTTTTATCAAAACGTCTAAATTGTTTATTCAAACGAAAATAACTTTGAACATCGTGATAATATAAACTAGTAATAAATATAGAAAACTAAATCTACTTTTATGCAATATATCCCCAAAATATCGCAGCGTTCTTATCGAGCCCAATCCGTGCCTTCACAGATTTAATCAACGCGGCACGCCTCCTCCCAGTTGGCACTTTGTCGCCACGTGACATCTCGGATTGCTCCTTTTCAACTTTTCCGCACTGTGCGGCAGGGAAAAGGCTAAGCAGAAATCGGAAAAGGCCGCTACCGTCGTCGTCGTCTCGCCGAAAACTTTTATTTACAATATCATCCGGCGGCGTCGGCGGAAAAGTTTGCGCCCGCGGCAACGGCGACGGTAGTATAGCGAGAATTCGCGCGCTGCAGACGGAGAAAAGAGCCATTAGTCTTTAACTCCTTTTGCCGACGTCCCTTCCCCTCTCCGGAAGTCTGGCGGTACGAGACGGGGAGAGCGGATTTAACGCGGCGTTGATTCTCATTTCAATTTCACAGAGCTGTTATTTTTGTTATGGTAATTAAGTAATTTTTTAACAATATATATAGTTTGTTGAAGTACGCAGAGGACGTTTTGAATAGATATTATGGTTTTTTGAAATTAAAATGTCACGAATGTAATGTGATCATTTCCGTTTGAAACTTGATATAGGAATAGTATGTTACAGTTACAAATCCACTGTAACCCACGTATCGTGCTTTTCACTCAAGGTAAAACTAGTGTGCGGTAAACGCAGTCTATTTAGGCTCATTCGGACGAATTTCCTTGCGGTTCACCGTTCATCATAAGTCCTTGCAATTATCTATTCATGTACTTTAACGGGATAAAAAGGATTTACGTGTACTGTTTAAAAGTGGTCAATGACACTTTACGGCGCTTTTATAGACATTATTTATTAAACTTTTTTTTTCTAGTTTTGTACGTTGATTTGAAATGAATACTTTTTTTTTAATTTTATAGATTAAACCTATTTTCATAAAAACGTATGTTAAATGACTTAAAATGACCTAAAAATTAAGAAAATTATAGTTTTAAAAAATATTTGAAATTATTAGTTTTTGTCTGAATATATGTATATGTTAGAGTGTTTGTTCTGTATCACTTTTCAAAGTTCAGAGCTGAATTTACGTTACTGAATTGTATAAATATACTTAATTACTAAATAAATTCTTGCAGACATCATCAAACTGTAGAAGATAATATATAATGTAGCTTTTTTTACTATTTCAGAAGGAAATATTAACTGAACTTCAAGAAATATATGTAGCTTCAAAAAGGTTTTGTTGAAGTAAAATTTTGATAATGGTTTAACCTACATTATTAGTTTTTCAATTGGATTCCATTTCTAGTAAAAACATATTAAAATTATGTACAAATATAATTTTTTTTGGGTACGATACATAAAATAATAGCGGTTATATCTTTATTACCAAAATTCTATCCGCAAATCCTCCAACTTATATTATATAAAATAATTAAACTCATCTTCTAAATTTTCATAAACATCCAAGACTCGTTTTCTCATTTAACAACACTTTCGTAATTTTCTTTTAACATTTCAAAACAACATGACAAAACTGTTGTTCAACTGTGAGCTACATCACTAACCCCAACCCCACCTCTCTATCTCATACTAAGTGACACCCTCGCTCACCAAAACAGGCCCCTGCTGCTCCTTTAGATCCTCCAGTTGATTCTCGAGGATGTCTATCGTGGCCGATTTGTCAAGGACAGTAGCGGTACCATTGACACCTGTGCTCTTCTTCCACACATTCATCCTCAGCTGGCTAGATGGATGATCGGGATCTTCGCCAATGGCAGAGCCACCGACGATCTCCTCGATGTCGTTTTTCCGCCAATCGTTGCCGTACTTGGGCGCCGAAACGTCCGATACGGCGATGAAGGCATTCTTGTTGGGTTTGTCAAGGGGCACACCAGCTTTGGAGGTTGGCTGTGCTGTGACCTTGTGGTAAGCGAACTGCTTCCACTTGGCGGCCGGCCAAGTGTTACCAGTACCCTTCCACTCGGTATTACTCCAGCGATTGTTGTTGTTGTTATTGGAATTAGGGCTGCTATGATCGTTACCGCTGTTATGGTCGCTGACTGGTGGGTCTACGACCTCAAAGTTCTCACGCATCTTCATGGTGTTGTACCAGACCTGTTGTTGCTGTTGTTGCTGTTGTTGCTGCTGCTGTTGTGAAACCTCCTCTGGATCCATCCAAGGGTTCACCTTGGAGGCTATCTGTGAGACTTTGCTTGCCCACGACATTGGCCTGCCGTCCTCAGGTGGATGCATCTCGCTATCTTTTTCGCTTTTCTGCAGCTTTTGCGTCTGTTTTTTCAGTTCCTTTAGTGCATCCTTTTCCGGTCTCACTCTGCCATTTTTGTAGAGACCCAATTTACGAACGAGCTCTGCGTTTGGGTTGTATGACTTGCCGTTCTCATCCTTCGGCCAGGGTTTTGCTCCGGGTAATTTGAAAGGCCACGTCGCTGGATCGGATGTCAGACTGTTCCACGTCTTCATCGTCAACTTTGGTGATTCTTTTGAGTCGTCCTCTTGCTTCGATTGGATGCTGCTCTTCAGTTCGGAGTTGTTATTGTTGTTGGTCCTGCTGTTGTCCCACGTTTGCATATTGTGGTCGCGGTGCATGCCGAACTCTCTCGACTTGTCGGCTTTCGACCAGGAATCTGATGGTTGAAGGACCCTGGGGACTTCTTTATCTTGTATCCACGGAGATAAGTTTTCCTGCAACAAGTTAATTCAGTTTAAACTCATATCTCTGCGGAATGGCTCAAATACCTAATGAGTTTGAAAATTGTTTAAATAAAAAAGGTTTCAATAAATAATGAGCTGAATATACTTATTTTAAATTATAAATTTAAATACAAGGCTTTCTCTTGGACAAGTTCAAACCAAAATAAACTAAAAGACATGCAATAATCTAAACATCTCTAGTTATATCTCCTCAACAATAAATTTAAATCGTCTGTTAATATTAACGTCAAATCCTAATACACCTAACCAGAATCACTAAGCTAAACACCAAACTGATCACAAAACAACCCTGAATAATAACCCACCCTCATATCAGGTCTTCCCCACTGCTGCTGCTGTTGCTGCTGCTGTGCTTGCCATGCGGCAACGGCTTTAGCCGCATCCACTTCCTGCATTTCCTCTAGCCTGGCGAAGTAGAGTCTCTCCGCGTTACGCCAGGGCAGCCAGGGTTTAGCCAGTTGCCACTTCCAGAGTGCGGCTTTACGCTCGTCACCCCATGGTGCGCCCATCTGCTGCTGCTGCCAAGGTTTGCTCGCAGCAAATTCTCTACCTGAAGGTAGGTACTCTTGGTTACGTGCATAGTTCACGTCGAAGTGCGCCGGTTCCGGAGCTTTGGCCGGTTCCGGGTAGCTGGACAGAAGATGGTCCCGTGGACGCACGTAACTGTCGCTAGCTGAAGCTATCGGTTGTCCAAAGTGAGCCCGCTGGTAGGATCGCTCGTTCGATGCGTAAGCTATATAATTGAGGTAACGATGGAATTGTAAGTTTTAGAGTGACTGTGGGTGGATATTTTTTTCTGCGATGTATTTTGGTTATTGTACGGGAACGGAGGAAAAATTATTATTTTTCATAATGAATATGGGATGGATTCGGATTCTCGTAAAAAATTCTATATTTTGTAGTAATAGTTTCAAGGCAATTTTCGAAATATAAATTGTGATAGTTTTGATGAGAATACAAATCTATCTTTGTTCACTATAAAAAATAGTAATGTTTATCACAACAATTTCTTTATATCTATAAATATACAGTTAAAATTTCGGAGGTAGTCAAACTTTATTCTATATTTTAAATTTCACTTTGTATTATACCGTTACTAAATGGGACCTTTATTTAATTTTCTTTTAATCTTCGAAATTTGCCAATGAAATTTCCATTCTGTATTGACGTTTGAACGAATGTACATTTTTTAAAAAAAATTGCTGAAAATCAGCTTATAAAATTACAATCCGAATTACATAGAATTGATCCATCGTGATTCCACATAATAATAAAATAAATACTTTTTTAAACGTGCATTTTGCACAAATTTATCAATATTTCCAGAATTAGTTCGTTAAACCTATAAACCAACGCGAATTCTGCGAATATTAAAATTATTTTTCCCTTACACATTTCGGTCAATATAAAAACGAAGGCGTTGTAAATCGAACCAAATCCAATTAATTACTGCTGTAACGCCCACTTCGGCACAATAAATCACCTCCTTCCTGCACTTCCAATCCAATCACTCATCCCTCATTCACCCCCTTGTAGAAACTTCCTTCCTCCATATACCTCTATCTTCCAAACGCATCGTAATAATACTCTCTCTCACACACACATACATATCCGTATAGAGTCAACACAGCTATACGAAGCAATAGCACTTACAGTCCCCGGGCTCGTCTGCCGGCTGATGAGCGATCTTGCCGAAGTGCATGAGTCGGGGCTGGGTGTATTCGCGAGCCGCTGCCTTCAGCATGAGCGCTTGCCGTTCGGAGTTGAGTGCCTCGAGGCTCTCGCGTTCCTTGTCGTCGAGCGTCGCCGGCCGGCGTAGCGCACTAAGCGCGCGTGGCTTCGTCGCTAGCGAGTAGTGCACCTGTGGATTGCAAGAAGATTGATGGATAAGTGTGGATTCGATGCGAGAAAAAATAGGTCGAAGGAAAAACGTTTTGTAGATCGACTTAAGGACATTGTGTGATTTCAAAATCTTTTTAAAATTGTTGTGCGTTCTTTAAACAGTTAAAATTAAAATATGCACTATATATTCATTATTAAACCATAAATTTTTTCAACATGTACTTGAACACCTATAGAGCATATATTGAAAGCGCCCTGGTATCCGGACACAAAGAGCTTGGAAGTCTATCATCTAGATACGATAATGTGCTACCCGAATGCATTGACCATTATTATAGTATTGGATATTAAGTAGATAAATTAGTTAACATTTATAATTAAAAAATGTTGTTTTTTAAAGGTTAAGTAAAATTAATGGAGTTTTAGATAGATTATAGTAGGTAAAATAGGGGCCTATTTATTACTAAGAAATATAATATCTATAATTCATAGCGGCTTAGGCAGAAAAGCTGTGTAATTTTCTAGAGGGGTACTTTCCAAGAATAAGTAATCTGTCTTCAGGATGTGAAAGAAAGGAGAAAACATGTGCGTCTTTGGTATATGAAAAATTCAGTGAAATAGTTGAGGTTTAGTCAGCCCTGTCTGGTCGTTTCAATGACAAACACAAAGAAAAACCTGTAGGTATCCTCTACCAACCTTAGCGATATTCGAGTCACCGGGCCTACGATCTTCCCCACTCGTCCAGGGCGATGACCCAAACAGCCTCTCGGCAACAAACCGCCACTTAGGCACCGTAGGCGCCGTCGTCGTCGTCGTCGCTATCGACCAGGGCGTCTCCGTCGTCGCAGCCTTTACAATAACTGGCGTTGGCGTTGCTTCCATTGTTGTTGTTGGCGTCGTGGTCGTCGTGGTTGTCGACAGCTTACGATATCGCGGCTTCTTCTTCTTCTTTTTCTTCCGTCGGCCCTTCCGCGTCGTTGGCCTGTCCGCTGGCATCGGCGTCGTCAGCGTCGACTGTGACTCCTGCAGCAGGAACGGATCCTTCGCTATTTGCACGAGGCGCTTGCGCGCCTCTACTGCTTGCCGAGAGTAGTCCAGGTCAGCTTTGATGTCACCTGTAGCGGGGAATAGTTAAGGTTTGGATTTTTAGTCGTAATAATCCCTGGTGGAAATCGAAACCATTTTATAGCTAATAAATGACCATTTTTACTAATACTGGCCATAAAATGGGAACTTCTCTTATTCAGTTGCTAGCTCCCGATGAAACGCTTTTTCTCCCATTATTTGGCCATTTAATGGATTGAAACATAGACTGAATTTTTCGAAGACAAGTACAAGCTTGTTCTTGAGTATTTTAAAGGTATTAAAACTGATCAGTTTCTTTAGTCTGAAAATGGCTAGCAGAAGGATTGCTGTTATGACAAGGAGTGAGAGACAGAATCAGATGGAGAAATAAAAGTTTGGCCGAATTATTCATAGAATGAGTACAGTTAATGATTTATTAGTTAATGTCATTTATTTATATTTTGGTAAGCCATCCAATACCCTTAATACTCTTTCATCAAAGGTAAAATTAGTAAGTAAATCAAATACGAATATTTTTTTATTATGTCAATCTGAGAAATGGGCATATAATGGGAGAAAAATCGTTTCATCCAAGTGATTAATTAGCCAGCTTTATTAACTATTTTCTAACTTCTTGTCCATTTCATATAGATGAATTTCTACCAGGGAAGCGAAGTTAATGATTGGAAACTTTTAAATTATCAATAATATTACTTATATAATATATAATGTGTAAACTGCGGTTTTATTTTATCATTTTGCTGCATTTAATTTATTCAACGGCTGCGTTAATATCCATTAGTTTGTATATAATTATGCAACTTTACAAATCAAAGGAAAGTAATAATATTGATAAAATGAGAATGCTAATTATTAACAGTTAACATAATGAAAAAGATAATTTTATTTTATTAACGATGCGCAACGCTGTATCTTATCATGTTGCTTTTACATTATCTTAATTAACAATAATATTTGCAATACTAAACATAATTTTTTTTTATAATATTCATATTATATTTTCAATCAATCGTAATATCTCGAACCAATTTTGTTTTCTTTCATTGAACTTTTATAGAGGATACGTTGATCTATAAATTAAAAATGCTCCTGCCCTAGATACCAACGTTCTACTTTTAACCAAAGAAAAGAGTAAGTAGACGCTTTTATCTCCAACCGTTAGCTAATCACTTCTGCGATATAATTTCAACCATAAAATACACCTATACAAATACTGTCGAGCGTCACAATAGCCCGGCCGCCTCTCCTGAGACATAGAGGCACGATGTTATACAGTGTGTGTGGGTGTGTGTGTGTGTGTGTGTGTGTGTGTGTGTGTGTGTGTGTGTAGAGTCGAAACAATGCGCAAGTCACTTTTGCGAATGCGTCTGAGGAATGCAACAATACGACTTTGTTTGATCAAATGTATATGATGTGTATATATATACCCTATGTTTATTTCCAGTAGGTACTTGCGCTACTTACTCAAGAGTTGGTGCACGCGCTCCCAGCGTTGAGGATTCTCCGCGAGCTTCGCCATGAGTTTCAACAGCCTCTCCGCGAATAAGCCCTCTTCCGACTGCAACAGAAATGGCATTTGTAAGGAGATATAGGATTCTCCGAGTATATGAACTGCTCTTTTTTGGATTGACTATTGTGGAAGCAGTTGTATAGAATATATATCATAGAATTGCGCAACGATTGGATTACGAAGTTGGTTGCCGTGCGTTATTTTGATGATGTAATGGTTAATCATTTAAAAATGTTTATTTCTTTTTTAATTGTTATATTGGTGACAACAAATATAGAAAATTATAAGAAAAGAAAGTGTCGAATAGATTACAGGTTCGTGTAAAATATTCGTAAATTTAAAATTTAATTAACTTATTATATAGATTGAAGAGTTGTCAAGGTAAAGCTCATATATTTTTACGAGAAAGACTGTTAATCATTATATCACTCGAGTACCGATCATAAAATTAAAAAATCTAAAAAGACAAAGGTCATTTATTGGATGAGCGCATGAGCGCGACTATAGATATACACATTTGTATATTTTTGATTATATTAATTGGTAGTTCCTTATTGACAATTGTAAGGATCCATTCTTCTAATTCAAGTTTGAATTCTAAGAAAAAATCACTTTAACATTTTATAATCAAGTAAATCTCCAGCGCATTAAGAGATATTTTTTTAAAATTCAAAATTTAATGCGAAAAACTGATCCCTGCAATCCTCTATAACGAAGGGTGAAAGGAGTGGAGGGAAGGACTCATAATCTTACAAATCCAAATTACATTCTTCATCTATATAATTTTTCTTTAAAACCTTTTATATGTCCAAATCGACAAAGTCAACTGTTTTTGCAAATTACGATTTTTATAATAAATTGAGAACGTTTCTCTTATAGGTTTCCCTTTTATAGTATTCCAAATAACTTCAATTCATCAATTATTGATACGAAAAGTCTTCATTTAATATGGAAACAGTATCATCATTTCGAGTTGGAAGGAACGAACTATTACAGTAACTACATTTATAGTAAAATTCAATTCCGTGAGAGATTTCATAACGAATTTCTACTCTGACGTGTAATTATATATTTATATTTTTACATAGTATTGAAGTCCGTCATACTGCAAGTCCCTTTAGTTGATATCAATAATCCAATAGAGGTTTAATTGGTTTTAAATAAATTGTAAATAAATGTAATTATATACATATCAATTTATATACTTATTTATACTTTCTTTTATAGAAGTCAGAAATCGAAGAAATCTACATTCACGCGCCGACACGTTTTCTTTAACGACAGAATCAAAGGGTAAGGAGATAAATATTCCTCAAGAGATATAAATTATCCGCTATTTACGCATGCGCATTTTATCATACCCGTCACGCCCGACTGGCTCGAAAATCACCCACGAAATAAACTAAAAAAAACCCTACCATTCTCCCTTCGTCCTTTTTGCGTTTAACCTTTATCCGAACCACGTTCGTCGCAGCGACTTCGACACAAAGCGAGAACGGAAGGGAGAGGAAGAGACGCGAAAATCCCAAGTCCCCCGAAAAGCCTCGTGCGCTTCTACCTACCTCTTGGCAAACTCTTTCGTCTTCATCCCTCGTTCCCTTCTCTCTCTCGCGCTCTCTCTCTCTCTTTCTCCCTCTCTCTCTCTTTGTCTGACAGTCTCTCTCTCGGCATCATCGTCTTCCGACTGCGCGCACTGGAAATCGTCCCGAAAGAACGATCAAACGTTTCCTTGCGCGGGAAACGACAAAAAGATTTCCCCGGTACGGTGGCAGTAGCGTTTGATCGTCATCTTCTCTCTCTCTCTCTCTCTCTTGCTCTCTCGCGTACAAAATCATCTCAAAGCGTGCACTGCCGTCGTCGTCGTATCTCAATTCTTCTGCATCGGTGTTCGCGGCACGTACGCAAAGCGCCCCACGTCTTTCCTCTTTGTGACGACAGCGGTGGCAGCGTCTTCGTCGTCGTTGGTGTTGGTGTGCGGTGGTGCATCATTTATGGGAGTCTACGCGCGCTTCTCCGACCTTTGTATGGCCTGGGACTTGTGAATATACGCGGATGAAGGGAGCGACTACTTGCACACAGCTGCCGACGACGAAGTCCTTGATTTTACATGATCTCGGGATGATATTAAATCGTTGGTGATATGCCACGCTGGGTTTATACAAGTGGTGGGTAGAATTGCTATAGTGGGAGATTCACGGTTGAGATGGTTTTGTGGGAAACTAGTAAAAATAATGGAAAGAAGGATATTCGAATAGCTGGAGAAGAGAAAATGTGGACACGTGAAGGACGAATAGTATTAACTATAATTGTATAAAGTCATTAATGGAACTGGTTCAATAATTTGTTTTAACTGATCACTTCAAGTGTGTACCAAAGGAAATTTATATCTTTATCTAATATGGACTTTTACTTTATTAGGAAGTTCTTTAATTTTTGTACTTTAAGGGGATGTCGTAGCCAAAATGCAGATAAGGTAGAACCCTACCTTATCCCAAAACACTCTTCGTTATTATTAAATAATAAAGAACATACCATACAAGACCTTTGTCATCCGCACTCCCTGTTATCACAGTGAAGAA
>JAYJLV010000046.1:18916694-18927685 GCA_036873485.1 Torymus texanus
TTTATACAATAAATTATTGATTTTTGAGGTGTTACAATTTTCGCTCTAGTGAAAATATAAGGCTCTCCCGAGAAGCGGTCGTGCTTAAAAATGCAGATTTCAATAACATCGGGCTCACCCCTAATTTTGTAAAAATCACCCCGAAACGGTTTTTTGCTTATAACTCGCGAATATTAAGAGATATCGATAAAAGCCCCAAACAAAAGTTGCAGAGTGTAAAATTTCACATAAGAATTATTATCTATCGTTTTTTTTACTATGATGAAATTAAGCTCGCAAAAAGTCCGTAAAAGTGTGTCACGGAAAGCGGTCGAAGAAGAATGGAGGCCTGCGGCCGTCAGTCTGCGTGCTAACTATATTGACGCGGGGAGTAATCGAAGGGATTATATCTTATATTTAATCTGATTTAAAATATTTTGAGGCATTTATCACTTATCTTGTACATCATTTGGAAAATGCGAATATTAGCGCTTTTATGTCTAATAATAAAAAGTAATCACATTTTAGTACTTTATGACTTTGATTGCCTTTTTTTTACAGTTTTCTTAATTTGACCTTTTGAGACGAATATTTTTTAATTTTTAATTTTTTTTCTTCAAGAAATATAATAGCGTAATATATTTCAGAGTTCCTATTATCATTACCGCATTATCAAATCTTTCAGTATGTTTTACAAAATCGTAGCTTTCCTTACTGCTAAAAATTAAATGCAAGATATAGTCTAATAAAAATTTTGTCTTACACAAAATTATAATACTACAAACAAAATTTATTGACGTCTTTAGAAGCTTATAATATCGATTAATCGTTAGTGAGTATTTTTTGTCCATTCTTCCCATGTTAAGCCTATATAAAAAGAATTGATATGTGGTTAAATGGTATGATAAGACTGGAGAGGTATATATACCTTTATATGTATATGCTTCCAATAAATTTTTTTAATGTGGATATTTTTTATAGAATTCCTCATACAAGCCTCAACATCCTCTTATGTACAAATAAATATTAGTTATAGTTAACTGCAAGCCAAACATTTAATTAAATTGAATAAAAAAGGGGTGAAATTTAAAAAATTGCTATAAGATCACATCATATACTACGACGTAGTATTATGGTATACAAACCCTAAAATATCATACTTGCACGGCTCTTTAAACTTCGTCTTTGTTTTGACCTATAAAGTTTGGAATTAGACAATAAAGTAGGTTTTGCGCGTGAACTCTCGGGGATCTAGAAACGATCAATAATGACAATATTTTCAATTTAAAATACTGATACTTATCAGTGTGGTCTCAGTCGGTATTCGCCTTAGTGGGAATAACACTAGCGCCAAAAGCAATGTTAACAACCCATACGGTGTTGGAAGTTCGAAGCTAAGATCGGGCGATGGAGAACATTGATAAACCTACGTCAGAATGTCAGATTAAAGGATAACCGTTTTTTCATAATATTTTGTATTTAAATAAGCACTTCTTTCGAAAATCTGATTTATATAATATTGTTCTAATAACTCCAAAGGTATTTAAAAAGTAAATATACAGTATAAACATTTTAAATTCCGTGAAAAATAATAGAAATGTAATTCTTCCCTGTGTACTTTACCACCCTACCTATGTTTTCAACTTTTGCCACCTAACGAAAATTCAGTTCTACCTTTGGCGCTGGTGATAACTCCTACGAAGACGAAAGCTCGCAAGATATGCCCCTGATCATAAAAATACTCGGTAGTTTAGACGCAGTCTAGGGGGCGCTGCAATCAATTCCGAACTTTATAGATGGCTTTTTTGTACGGTCTATATATGCGACTTCGCGCGAGAGAACAGCGCGGAGAGAGCGAGCGATAGCGAGCGCGAGAGGTGTGTAAGTTGCGAGTAGGTGTGCGTCAAAAATTCTACGCGACGGACGACGGACTGCAGCGAAGGAGCAGCAGCCAGCCCCGTAGGCCCGCAGCCTGAGCGTAGCGCAGCAGGAAGCAGAGACACAGCAGTGGAGATGGATTTCAACATGAAGAAGCTGGTGAAGGACGCTGGCGCGGCCCTTAGCCGAGTTGTCCAGGTAAAACCGCTCACACACACGCACACACAGGCATTCGCGCACTGTGTGTGGCTGCACTCTCTGTCACTCGAGGAGATCTCTCTCCTTCGCCTCTCTTTCTTCTCATCAACACTTTTGTACGTCTTCTCTGCGACCAAGAAGACTGCGGGGAGCGAGAAACTTTTCTCTGTCTCCTCTTATGCCCGTTGTTTATCAAGGGGCCGCGAGCCCGCGGGGTGAATCATCGATCCAGGGGGGGATGGATGTGGCTTGTAATGCGATTAATAATAATGTGGGTCGTGTTTTTGTGCGATGTAGCTCACGGAGGAGACGTTGGGCACGTCGGAAAAGACGGAGCTTGATGCCCACTTTGAACACCTAGCTGAGAGAGCCAATGCCACAAAGACCTGGACAGAGAAGATACTCAGGAATATGGAAGCTATGCTGACACCAAACCCTGGTGAGATTGTTATTGTATTCTACATGTATTGCTGGGTTTAGATTAAATAGTATCTTGGTAGCATGAGATTAATAGTGATAGTGTGAAATGAATAAGAAATATCTTTACCTACTCTTTTAATGTGCTCTGAGAAAGGTATGGAATCATTTTATTAATGTTCACCATGTTCCACATTTCAGCGAGCAGAATTGAAGATTTTTTCTATGAAAAAATTGACAAAAAGAAGCCCAGTAGACTCACCAACTTGGAATATGTTGGCAGTGACATGATAGAAGCTGGCAACGATTTTGGCCCTGGAATTGCTTACGGTAGAACTAATACTGTTTTTTAATTTCCCTAATGGAATTAATTATTTATACACATTTTCTAACACTTAGGTAGTGCATTAATTAAAGTTGGTAATGCTCAACAAAAATTGGGACAAATTGAAAGAGATTTCATCGGAACAGCAGCCAATTGTTATATACAACCACTGAGGAAGTTTTTGGATGGGGAAATGAAAACTATCAGCAAAGAAATGGCTATTTTAGAAAGCAAAAGGTATCTATAGGATTCATTATTGATAATATCAAAATATAGTTGAATATATTTTAGATATTAATGATTATATGTTTTTTATAGACTGGATTTGGATGCATGTAAGAGACGTGTGAGAAAGGCCAGGAGTATGTTAGGACAACAGAGTGTAAGTTTTGTTTTTAAAAAATTATTTACTATTTTCCAATTCTAAAATCTTCTGTGTGTATTGGTTCTAAACTCTTCATATATTGCTGCATCAAATAGGAAAGCGGCATTTCTCCTGAAGTATTGCTTGATCAGGTACTATAGAAACTGATCTGTTAATCGTACATATTATATTATATTTATTTGTTTTATAAACTGTTAAGCATGGATCTCTTCATTTGTTTAGATGTTATATCACAAAAATGTAGAGTAATTAATTTTCTTTTTACATTGATTTTTGTTTATATAGAAGGTTACATCTTAAGTTTATTATCTTTCTAATTTATTATTATTTAGTTACAAATACAGTATACTGACAAATAATGAAAAGTTGGTATTTAAATTAATACTTTAAATAAATTAGTTGTAATATTATTTTAAATTTTCAAATATGAATATCTTGATATAAAAGCAATATTTTTATAGTTATAAAGTTTACGTACAATTTGTGAGATTTTCGATAAAAAAATTTATTATCAATCCACAGTTGCACAGTTTCCACTGCAATAGAATTTATAACATACATTTTCTTTGTCAGAACAGATTCTATTTATGACATCTCACATACTTGTCAATATGAGTGTAATACTTATTATTCAATTGCATAAGACTCAATCATGCTTGCTGAGAGTAATCACTTAGTAAGCATGAAACATACTTCAGAAAGCAAACACAATAACGTGAATGCAATGGTATTTCTAGGTATAAATATCTGAATTACCTTTTGCCATTTTTTTTTACATAATAATTTAATGGAAAAACTTAAGACAAAATAATTTGATTTTGAAGCCAATGATAATAAAAGTAAATAAACTGCAAATACTTTTGAAATAACAATTTCATAAAATTGAGAATTAATATTTTCTATTTATAATTCATATATTGGTAAGAAATAGTCAGTGTACTGTTATATTATGATAAAATTTCTGTAGTTTTTATGTTTTTCACTTTCACTTTTATTATCAACTTAGAATAAAAATAATAAAGAATTTTTTCTATACTCAGGCAGAGAGGGAGCTAAGGGTAGCACAATCTGAATTTGACCGTCAGGCAGAAATCACCAAATTACTCCTTGAAGGAGTTTCTAGTTCACAGGCTGGTCATCTTCGCTGTCTACATGAATTTATAGAAGCTCAAGCTCGTCATTATGCACAATGTCACGCAACAATGCAAGAATTACAACGAGAGCTTGCTGGGTATTTATTGTTTTCATACTAATTTATTATCAGTACTAACTTCGAATTCATAAAATTGTCCTGCACCACTTTGTTTTTTTACTTGCGATATTTTTTAATACAGCTTTCCTACTCTCGAGTGATCCGAGTGAGTAATGTGTTATTGTTGACTGTAAGTGGCGTACTGCACGCCTTTGGGTATTTAGATGATGCTTGAATCATTACTCATTCGTGAGAATCCTTAGGCTTGCATTGATGATTTTACTACTAATTAACAAGTAATAACATCTTGTGTTTTCAACTTACATTTAAGGCTTAGTTGGTTTCCTGGTCATTAATAGCATGGTTAAAATAAAAACATTAGAAAATGAAAAAATTAGATTTCAGAACTGATTTTCAAATTATTTATGAATGTAGGTAATTAAAATTCTTGAATGCAAAAAATTTATAATATGCATGTTAATACATGTGTGTAACATTTTCAAACATTAATTTATCTTAGTTTTGAACACCCAATATTATTTTAATTTATTTTGAGGGATACAAAACTAAAATTTTTTATTCACAATTATTTTGAAACACACATTTTTTATATGTATTTGCATTAAAACTATTTTGTTCTATTTGTATTATTCGAAATTTTTGATAGAAAAAAAAATACCAACAAATGCCAACAGTACCTGCAACTATTAAACATGAAGAAAATAATACTTAATCAAACTGAATTTTAAAAATAATAATTTACACTTTGAATGTTTTATCTACGCTGTATAATTATTATTAATATAGTTTGAATTCAAAAAAGTTTTCTCACAAAGTTTGCATGAAAGCGCAATTTTGAACGATACCGACAAAGCGTGTTCACGAGTTTTTTTTTCGTAAACGGCTAATGCTACCATAACAACAGCTTTACTAACGCCCACGATAACTTTACTGCTATAATCATTTAAACTGTTGCAACTTAGTTTAAAACTAAACCAAAGAATTTCTCTTACAATGACTCTATCTTTGCTGGCATGCTTGGGGTTGCAGGGCGCGTCAGCCAAGTCCTCTGCTGCGAGTCAACAGCGAGGATGTGATCGAGCTAACCCCCTCGCCCACACTATCCCAAAATTCGCCCACAAATCAGCCTCTCGCAGGATCTGCCTATGTCACTGCTACATTCGACACGGACGTTTCTAAAATTTAGTCTATCTCTCTCACTTAATGAAAAAAACAAACAAAAGTTCTGTCGCAATTCTACTATACTATCACTACCTATATACACGCGGCCCTTTCTTCGTTATTTATGTTCTTCCACCTAGCATGCAAATATAAGACATCATTTTTGAGTAAATACTAAGCATTAAGTCGTAAATAATAATAAAATGAAATTCGATTTCGATTTTTTTTTTTATTTTAAATTTAAATTCAACGCACTTTTGGAAATATCTTTTTGAAAATAACTTTTAGTTATAGGACGTTTTTTACACATGATATTATTGAATCTCGATATTTTTTACGTTTTAAGTATATTTATGTCTTATGAAGAATTAATTAATGATTATATTAATACGTTGATAGTATATAGTTATAGTTATAAAAAATTAAAAATAATACAATAAAAAAAATATTGTTGAAAAATAGATTTACTTAATTGTTACAGTTGATGATCAAAATTACAAAAATGTTTCTCAATTTGCTTTGGCTCAAATCTCTTGGATATTACATATCGAAATTGTTATTTGCAATAAATATATATATATATATGTGTGGTGGAGTGCTACTAGTCAATTTACTATATAGAAATACTCATGTTCCTATTGTCCTGGAACCCTTGTAATTATAGATTTATGACACCAATCTAATATTTAGAAATAAAACGCCCTTGAATAATTGTAAATTATTATAAGAATTACTGGAATAAATTATTTCCAATTAATCGATTTTTTTTTTAAACTTCTTCATAATACACCTCTAATATATATACTTTTACGCTATTTTTTACTCACATGGGTGGTTTTTCTTCGATAATAAAAGCACCATATTATTAAAGTATATGTACTAACAATATCTTAACATTCACGTCATCTAATCACACCGAATGCATGTTATATACATTAAAATTGTTGTAATAAATTAATAACGTACCTCTGTTAAATATGTGTTATTGACTTAACTGTTTATCATTTTTTATTGTGTAAAAATGTAATTGTTTATACCCTTGTGTATGTTGCTTTTAGTCAATGCCGTCCATTTTTTTATTATTTATCTATATGTTCTGTGTAGTTTAAAATTTTCATTCATTTACATTAAAGTTACTATTTTATGTGTTCTATTTTTACGTGATTATTAGTCTGAAAAGCAAACTATGGTGAATTTTAATAATTCGTTTTTATTTCGTCAAGTTAATTTTTTTTTTTGCATTCGCGATACTTCGAAACTTTGTTCATATACTTTTCATTTCGTCGAATACTGCAAAAGTTGATAAGTAATTTTTTATTTAAAACCATAATTCTCTTACGTTTTATTTTAATAAAATCGATTCTTACATTTTAATAAAATATCTTTCATAATAAAATAAAATCAATACCATATTTTGCCTTATGAAGCGAGTCTATAGTGAAAATTAGCTTCGCAAATTATCTTACGATGCCTATAACGTACTTTATTGAAAATAAAAAAAAATCTCTTTTGAGAAAGAAAACTGTTCGGTCAACGTTTGAAAATCGAAGCCTTGTCAGATATATATATATATATATATATCAGATTAAGGCTTCGAAACTATAGACCTCCGCGTGCATTTTGCTCCTCTGTATACAGTTAAATTTGTTATTATCTCGCACCGTACAACCTTATCTAAGTGTCAGTGACGCACCAAACCGCGCGCACCCCCCGCGATTATCCATATATATCCCAGTCTAACGACGAATGATGATCCCATTGTATAAACCTCTGTCCCTGGCAGCTTGTCCGGGGGCTCGTACCATGCGGCCGCGTCCGTAAGCGAGCCCGCGGAGAACGGAGCTGCCGCCGGCGGCGTCCAGGAACGGGCGCGTGTCATCTGCGACTACAGTGCGAGGGACGAGGAGGAGCTGAGCATTGCCCAGGACGAGGTAAACAAGTTTGTCATTTGAGCGCGGGGATTTATGTGTTGAGAGGGCTCGAGAGCTGAGAGACCTGCATGGATCGCACAACTCGACTGTTCTCTTTTCGCCTATATGGAAGAGAGGCGGAGAACGAGAGTTCATACCTTAGCATTTATACATTTTTTTTATACGATGATAATTATACAGTAGAGAGAATTTTACTCATACGTGTCTTTTCATTATCTATCTGTTCCTTTTCTTTTCTTATTTAAAAGTCTCCTCGCTCGGGTCTGTCCGTTTTGGAGTCTATAAGTACACCTTTCGCACTTTGCGCTTCGATGTGTAGACGTACACGTGTAACTAAAGTGATATATATATATATACACACACATACTGTACTAATTTAATGATTCTTTTTAGATTTTTAGATTAGCGAGTAGTTTAATGCATGAGCAGATCATGATTTTTGTACGTTGAATATTATATGTATATCGCGCCACCTTTTTATTTAGCGTCATTCATTATTGTTATATCAAAGTTTATTCTATATATTTTAGATTTATTGAAGCATAATAATTATAGATTTTTATATTTATAAAGGTGTTCATTTAAAGAATTTCCCGTCAACTGATATTCGTTTTTTTTCCATAAAAAGAAATATCTTTAAGTGATGTTGTTGCATGAATATATATAATTTTTTTAATTTAATGTCCTCATTATGTAATTTTTGCACATGAGATATTTTAAATTTTGTTTAATCATCTGTATGTATATTGTATGTAGTTTCTGATTTTTCGTCTCTAATAAGTGCTATATTATATTACATTAAGAAGGTATTTTTTTATGAATGTATGTGAATATAATTTATATATTCTTTTTGTATATAATATATGAAAATAATTTGAATTAATTATGTGCATTTTAATAAACATAACATTTTATTTGATTTGCAGTATAGATATTTTCTTTTGTTTTCCCTTCCTTAGATTAGTTTTAATTTCAATAAAATCCAAGTCTTATTTGAAAGATTAAAATTTTTTTTTTAGGTCTTAATAGTAAAAGAAATCCCAGGAGATGAGGATTATGTACTTGGTATTAGAGGCAATCAACGTGGAAGAGTCCCTAAAGTTTATATAGAAAAACTCACATATAAAATAAATTGTGATTAACTGCTTACATTGCAATTAAATATTTAGCAAGTTGATTAAGCAGTGAAACTTCCATATTTTCCAATACGCTACGAGAAACTCCAAAAGTATCAATTAAAATTATCAATAAGAATATTTACTATGTGATAAAAAGTATTTTTTGAAGTTTCAGATTTTAGTCATTCCATGCTGCAATTCACTGTACAGTATTATCTATAAAATTGTAACAAAGATTAAGATATTTATGACATTTTAAGAGATATCAAACAATATATTAATACTGCCTGTTATGTTTTACAAATGTACAAGTCTAAATGTTTTTAAATTTGTAGAGTCTAACGTTTGTTCAGCGACCAACCATTTAGTAATGTAAATTTATGAAGAGTAATAATGTTGCTTGCAGAATATAAATAAAAACCAGATAAAACGTTTGAGATTTCAAAATTTTTTATTTTATTTATTAAAACATTAAATTACTTCTTCTTGGACACACCAACAGTGCGACCACGTCTGCCAGTGGTCTTGGTGTGCTGACCACGCACACGGAGGCCCCAGTAGTGTCGGAGACCTCTGTGTGCACGAATCTTCTTCATGCGTTCCAAGTCCTCACGCAGTTTTGAGTCCAAGTTGGAACTCGTGAGCTGAAATATTATTAAATGAGTTAGAATTCAATTTCAAAATTTATTTCAATTATATTAAAAATCATTCAAATGTTGCATTTTTTACAAAATTTGTTATCTCTAAATTATGAGAACTTAGAGATTTTATAAAATGCAGTTACTTTTGCACAATCTACCAGTCCAATTATATATTAAATAACATAATTAACCGTGTTATTGTGCAAATTAAAGTACTTAATAAATCTTATAATAAATTATTAAAATTAATTACAACTAATAATACAATATTTTAAATTGTTTCACTAATACTTAAAATCTTGCATCTTTATACTAAATTTAATTAGTAATATTTACTTCATTTTTACATATATTGCCATTTACAATATTAAAAAAAACAAGTTATTAAAATTATAATAAACACAACAATATAAGTATATTTTACTTCAGTTGTTTGTTTCATTCGAAAATAAAATAATTAAAAGCAATAAATGAATCAAAATAATTACATTAACTTTTCAATGACAGGCCTCACAAATATATTGTTTAAAGTTCTATGTGTACCGACCATTTTCACCCCTTCAGATTAAATAAATAATAGAACTATAAAATTAATATTTTTGAGTTTGAGTTTTATTATCCTAAAACTTTATTTATTCTCTACTTTATTATATATATATGTATATATATAAAAAATATGAAAAATTAATGATACATACCTGTGAATATTTGCCATCGACAATATCCTTTTGTCTGTTAAGGAACCAGTCTGGGATTTTGTACTGTCTGGGATTAGCCATAATTGTGACAATTTTTTCGACCTAAAAATGATATGAAAACATTAGTCACAATCAATATTTATTAATATTTATTGAATTGAATATTATAAAAGCAGATATACTAACTTCTTCCTCAGAACATTCACCAGCGCGCTTGTCCAGATCAATGTCTGCCTTCTTCAGGACAATATTGGCGTATCGCCTTCCCACACCCTTGATGGCAGTCATGGCAAACATGACTTTCCTGTTACCATCAATGTTCGTGCCCACGACACGAAGAATGTGTTGGAACTTCTCTGGGATGACGAGCGACTGTAATGCAATAATAATAATTATAATCAAATGAACACTTTGGAGTTTTCAGGTGGTCAATCTAACCTTAGATATTGAATAACCATCACAACATTAATGAATGCATTCAAGTTATTTCATAGTATTTAAAAAATTTATCCAAGTGCATTAAGATTTGAAATAAACTAGTTAAAAGGAACATTAAACATATTACGATGAAAATACAGTGTCAACATTTTTACTTTGGCCAAGCGGCAACATAACCTAAGTTTTGAGCCGTATACAAAAGAAGTAAAAATTGCAATATGCGAATAAAAATCACGAAATATTTGCACTTGCTGAACAATTACGTAAACTTTATCAAATTTAACTAACAGAAATGCACTCATTGTTGAAGATGGCCGTGGATTTTTTAGATTTTCCATAAACAAAATACGGGTCCTTACCATCGTGCTGCCTGTCAAGCTACAAAAGAGGTTGAAGTTGCCATAGAGTCCCCGACGTTCTCTTTGAATGTTCGATATATATCGAAGTAGTTATGTTTCGATCTTCACAACACGAATCCAAATTGAAAATAAAAAAATAACAGCCGCTCCACATTGCATGCCGAATGCCGTATCCGTATGCCAAAGGCTGACGAAAAAATATTCGCAGTCCGAAATCTATAAACTTTATAGTCATAGGTTAAAGACGAAC
>JAYJLV010000046.1:18939325-18965041 GCA_036873485.1 Torymus texanus
CTCTCTCTCTCTCTCTCTCTCTCTCTCCCCCTCTCTCTCTCTCTCTCTCTCTCTCACCTGACTTCAGACCATTGCTTATCCACAATCAGTGTAATGTTGCCTGAGTGCGAGTGCGAGAGAGACGCTGCACCAACACCAAATCACCAACACCGCGACATTGCACTATATCTATATATCATCTTCGATGGCTCGAGCAGTAGCCAAGTGTCAAGCGCGCGCCAACGACGACGCAACAGCAGTAGCGAAACATCCATCCTATCGCTCTCATCATCAATATACACAACAAACATGATTACTAGCTCGCGGTGAGTTAAATTTTCACTTGCACGCATCGCGTATTGCCATTCCAAAATCGAGGCGTGACATAATTTATGGAGGCACGGTGCCGAAACGGAAATAAATTGCCGCGGGACCATTATCATCAACAATGACGAACGCGCGACTTGCACCAGAGAACGCCGACGACGGAGAGGTCGACCGTCAACAGCAGCAGCAGCAGCAACAACAACAACAACCCGAGCATCAGCATGAACTATTGCCGCCGAGGTCTGTGAGGCTGGACGAGCTGCCGCTTGAGATCTTACTACATATCTTTGACTACTGCCACGCGTATGACCTGGTGCGTCTTAGCGCTGTATGTACGCGGTTCAACGACGTCGCCCAAGATGAAGTACTCTGGTATAAGCGTAGCAAGTTCACCCTCGTCACTAACCAAGTGTCCAAACGTTTTCGGTCCAGGTACGTGTTATATTACGTGTTTTCTGGTTACGATTCGAGTGAATTGTAGCTTTGCGGCAATATTTTTGCTACCACTAAAAGTGATAAATGAAAAAGACCTAAGATTGGAAGATACAAAATCGGGGGTTATCTCGATTTTCAAAAAAAATGGACTTATTCGGTTATTCTGAGAAGCCAGAGATATAAAATAATATGCGGTGTTTTCATTTCGGAGCGCATCGTAATGAAGGTCAGAACTGTCGACCTTGAAGGCGACAGGGTTGTGAAAAAGTCCTTGATAATAGACGACGATATATGCTTCCGGAGCGATCGAGTGTGAAAAGTGCGACGCGATGCTTTCCACTTTTGGCGATGCGGGAGTTGCTAGTGTATATAGAAGACGTTAGGAGAGGATGAGGATATACGCAATTGACGCGGGGGTGTATGATGAAGAGGTTATGTTAGCTACTTGTTTTTTTTTCTATTATACTCGAACAGCTGTTTCGTTGACGACGATAAGTACGCGGGAGGCTTGAGTTCGTTTCTTCGAATGTAGATGTACGGACTTTTAAATATAGTTCCGAGATTATAGTTAAGAATTGTCATTCTTCGTTATCGTTTTACGAGTATTTCATTGCCTAAGCGGAATTTACAGGCGTTGCTCATTAGTAGATTTTTCATAGCAGTTTTTCTACATATAGGTAGGAAATACTTAGAGGTGACGCGCGATACTTATTCGTCTGGCACTTTTTTTTCTTCTATTTTTATTATGACGGCCTAGAGTTAGTTGTTATCTCATCTTTCTGTTGTGAAGATGCAGTAACGAGGCAATAGAGCAAAAAATGATGCTGTATTATGCCACGAGAGCGGCGAAAATATTCCGTATAATTTGAAAGGGAATGTTTGTTGATTGTTGTATGGAAAAATATGTCGAGCGATTTTTTCCGAAATATAAAAGTAATATACAATATTTACGTCGTTAATTCATAATAACAATATTTTAATATCGATTTGTTTCATTTTCAATAGTAAAAATCATTTTGGAGCAAGCTGTGCTCCGATTTGAAATTCGAAGGTTATAATGCCAGCATATTATACATACGCGCTTTTACTTCAACAACTGTTTTGCTAGTCTAAAACATTAGTTTCATTTTATATTTTTACTATTTGCTTTTTTGTATAGAATTTAACAGAATTCATCTTCTAAATGTAAACTTCAAAATATAACAAGAGAATTTGCGAATATATGGAAAGGTCATTGCACTCGACACTTACTCGGTATACTTTCACCGGAGATCTGTTACGATCTGAGCCGTGTTTACCTTTTTCTTTCTGCTCTGCGTATCTCTGACATACAAATATAGCGGTTTCCATTTAAAATTCAATTTTGAGCTATTTTGATTTAGGTATTCAAAGTTTAAATAATTATTATAATTTTTATGAATAGTTTTGAGTACTGTTGAACAACTAATGCATTTACATTATTGATAATTAATTACCAGTTAAGATTAAAAATTAATTATATTTTTATTATAAGTTTTTTACTACAGTATCTTTAAAATTGTATTTCATTCTCATTAATTTTCAATAACTTTTTACAGGTGCAATCCAATTCTGTCTGCCCAAACAAAATGGAAAGTGATGCACAACTGGGAATATGGACGGTATCAAAAGAATGTCCTATTCTCCCAAAGAACAAAGCTGATGCCATGGCTGCAGTTGACAGGAGATGTCTTGTGGTGGAGTGGTGGAAATCAGATGTGTGGTTACGTGAGAAGTGATCCTTTCCGTCCTAACAGTAAATTTTTCCAGGAAGAGACACGCAGTGATATTTGTAAATTTTCAGTCAAGGAAAATTACATTATCAGTGGCCACAGGTAAATACTTATTACGGAGAAACATTATTTTGTAGAGGCAAATCCTCTGTGTTCGATTTCTAAATGACAGAAAAAGAATGATCACAGATTTTAATGTGTGTTTACAACTTGTTTTTCAGAGACGGTACCATCACGTTTTGGTCAAAAGATCTGAGACATATGGTATGTCGAGGAACTCATTTTTATTACAGAATTTCAAGAGCGCATTCCAAAGATGTAGAAGCAGTAGATGAATCTAATGGCATTGTTATTTCTGGTTCTGCGGATGGTATAGTAAAAGCATGGACTACTCCTAGAGACAATGAATTCCCATCACAGACACCATTAGCCACTGTTGGAGTAAATGACCGCATTTGGTCCCTCTCCATCGATCCAACTGGCACCAAGGTGGCTATAGGTTCCGCAGGCACTACTGGAGGCAACCCCCCACTTCACATATATAATACAACAAAGTAAGTGTTTATACATTCTGTGTCACTATTTCCTCTGGAAAAATTTTCATTTACATCTTAATTGTCATAAGTTATGAAATATATTAATTTATATGTTTGAATTATTTTTATTTTATACGTCATGAAAATCTTTACAGCTTTTCTCAAACTGATGTTGTAACCCACCCTTGGAGAACAGGTGCTGGAATTTTAGATATGGTGTGGGATGATCCCAACACTTTACTTACTTGTGGCTATGATACTTGTGTCCGAAAATGGGATTTAAGGTAAATACAAGTCAAAATTAATTTAATACAAGTGTTGTTTTAGATTTTTTTTATTAACATTGATAGTTTTCTATTCTTTTGTATCAGAACTGGAACGTGTGTCAGTCATTGGTCAGATCCTACAGATGCAACAATTTATTGTATATCCTCAGACTATAATTACACTATGGTCACGGGAACTCAGTTCAATTGTAAAGCTGTATTATGGGATCAACGTAAGCCGCAATATGTTCAGGTAGACGTCTATTGTATTGCAGAATTGTTTACAATTGAGATTTAATTGTTTGAGTTTACTAATTATTATTTACTTTTTAGTTATATTTCATGAATCTTCGACGAATGTCTAGCCCAGTTTATAGTGTTTCATTTGATAGCACTCATTTATATGGAGCTACTGATCAGAATGTGATTGAAGTCAAATTTTCGGGAGAACCAAATATTAAGAAGAATTATCGCGAAATTATGAAATACGAAAAGTTTTTAAGTTTCGAAAGATACACGTAATTAGACGAATCAAATTCCACGATGAATTTTAATAATGGTATATTGTAGTAAGTTATTTACTACTAATGACTAAATAGTTTTAATTGGTGATAAATTTAAAATTCAACTATTCACTTAGTGAAAGCCTTATTAGTCTTGTTGAATTTTTGAATACTGTATAGAATTATTCATATTGAAGAATCAGTATTCTCCAGAGAATTTTTATTTGAGTATTTTTGATATTTCTAATAAGCAATGATTATTCACAGAGAGATTGTAATAATCAATGTTACTGATGATGAATAATCTATCTTTTTTGTATGTATCTATTGTGAATTGTCAAATAAAGAATGCAAAAAAATTGAATACTTTAATTTTTTTCTCTTCTTTAGTTGATGGTTGCTTATAAGAAATAATCAATTGAAAACTCACGGGTGATAAAGAAATGTGTACAAATATAGAAGCGAGAAATTAATAATCGAAAGTTTTGTTAACAATTTATTGTGTACAGTATATTACGATACATATGTAAGAAAACTAATCATGGTCACCTAAATTTCTTTGTACGAGATATCTTTTTCAGTAAAATATAAAAATATGAATTATTAACATATTGACAATCTGTAGGAATGTCAATTAAAAAAAAAAAAAAAAAAAAAAATATTTTCACAGGAGGCTTTTTTAAAGTCTTATAAATTTTAATTTATTTGTTGTATTTTGGACTAAGAGATACTTTTTCAATTAGGTTCTCTCAACCGATCAAGCTTTAATGCGATATTTTAGAAAATATTTTATTATAGTTATTTTTCTCTTGATTTAATCATTTAGGGATAATAATGTACATACATATTATATAAAACTCCGCACATTATGGTCATATGTAATATTGCATAAATATATTTATTTTTAATTTATTAAAAAAATTCATTACGCTTTAATTTCACTTGCTCTCAAACCAATTGTTTCATGTATACGATCATATAGATGTATAAAATGTATTTTGTAACTATTTTAAACAGTATTAAGTAGCCTACATAATACAATGATTGATTAAAAATAGAGATTTTTTAATGAAATTTTCAATAAAAACAATTAAACTTAGGTAACAAATTAAATATCTGTTTTACTTGTATAAACTTTAAGCTAACAGTTACAAAACACATTTATAGAACAATTGAGGGGCTGTTCTGAATAAGGGCATCACTGATGAGAAACCTATTTGACATGCCCTTATTCCGGATAGCCCTTCAGTTATTTATATAGAGGTTGCTACGATGTAATCAACAATTTTTCATAGAAATTTTATTTCTTATAAGTATTCTTCATTGTAAATGTTTTTGTGCAGTTTTTACAAATCTTTGAACGAACTGATCAAATTGCACATTTATGTTTAAAAACTATATTTTTGTTTAAATATAAAGTACAATTACTGTTTTAAAAATAATGTAGGTTACTAAAAAAAAAAAAAGAAAACCATGGCGAAATAAAGAACACATTTTTCGTATAAATTTAACAGTTTTGTATTATTTTACAAATCAATACAAAAATTTAAAATAATATTTATATAAGCGAGTGCAGAACATAAACAGACAGCGCAAACAGAGTTTAACTCATCGCGCGCCATATATACATCTCTATACCCGAAAAGGCATGGGAGGGGGCCATAAAAAGAGTCATACACTTTATCATCATTGTTTCGCGCACGACGAGGATCGAACTGCAGCACAGGTGCACGAAAACATTTACACAAAACCGTTATTACTCCTCGCCGAAATAAAAGAAAAAAAAAACACAGAACATCACGATCCAATCACTGTACACCTCACCTTAAACAACGTCTCCAACAAAAGCATTATCTCTAAAAAAGGGTTAAACCAAAATGGCTGATCTTTTTCTCTCCTTATTACACACCCCGGCTTATTGGGTTCACTCAAATCATGCTGCGTATCATGTACTGAAGAATGCCACCGTTCTTATAGTACGTGAGGTCGACCTCCGTGTCGAACCTGACAATAACTTCAAAGTTCTGGCCCTTATCGGTCTTAACGGTCAAGTGTTGGCCAGGCTGCAGGTTCTCTGGAATGTCGATGTCGAAGGTCTCGAAACCGGTGAGCCCGAGGCTCTCGGTCGTCTGACCTGGTAGGTATTGTAGTGGCACGATGCCCATGCCAACGAGGTTCGAGCGGTGAATGCGTTCGTACGACTCGGCGATGACGGCACGGATGCCTAGGAGGTAGGGACCCTTGGCAGCCCAGTCACGCGACGAGCCTGAGCCGTATTCCTTACCTACGAGGGCGATCAGCGCCGTGCCGTCCGCTTGGTACTTCTCTGCTGCGTCGAACACGTCCATCTGTAATGAATTTATTATATTTTTACTAATGTTTATTACGATATTTGAAATAGTTATGAGATGTAATTAAGTGAAAGGCAGATATAACTAAATATTAGGTGAGAATTTCATATAATATCAATAAAAAATGTACCTCTTCATTTGTGGGAATGTAAATCGTTCGAGGTCCTGCCCTACCGATGAATTTGTTGAGAAGTCGAATGTTTGCGAAGGTTCCTCGAGCCATAACTGCATCATTTCCTCGTCGAGAACCGTAGGAATTAAAGTCTTTGGGATTCAATCTGTAAACCAATTAAATTTTGTCTGTTGAATTAAAGTTTCATAATAGTTTCGTATAACATACTTGTTCCATAAAGTCATATAAACACTAATTTTTGTGATAAAACAAGTAACAATTTTAGAAAAATACCTTTCAAAAATTTTGCAACAATAATTTAATTTACTTTTGCAATTAAACACGACTTTCAGATAAAGCTTTCAACTTTCTACTTAAAAGAATGTTTCTAACAGCCATATAAAGTAAGAAATATTATATACCGATCACTACATCGGTAATTTTACCGATCACCAATAGCCGGTAACTTTGTAATTCTCAACGAAAATTATCCAACTTACCCTCTTTGGGACAGGTATCTAGCAGCCGGAGAGTTGCGCGCTATGCTACCCGCAGGACTGATATGATCCGTCGTCACCGAGTCTCCAAGATTCAGGATAACACGAGCGTTCTTGATCGACTTTATAGGATGTAATTCCTGCAAACCAAGAAAAAAGAAAATTAATTATAACAAACTAAGAATCAAAACCAATATCTATTAATGTGAACTCACCTTCGAAAGGCCATCGAAATAGGGTGGATGCTTAATGTACGTTGAGCTTGTATCCCAGGGATACAGCTTTCCACTCGGCGCCATGAGGTTCGCCCAGTTCTTACTACCCTGCTCGATCCTGCTGTATACTTCCTTGAACATAGCCGGGATGACATACTGCTGCTCGACTGCCTGGATCTCAGTGCGGGTTGGCCAGATGTCACGTAAGAATACCTCCTTGCCGTCGATCGAGAGACCTAAACAAAAATTATCATGATGATTTATGTTGATGAATTTGATGGATTTTGATGATGGTTACCAAGAGGCTCGGTTTCAAAGTCGATGTCAACAGTTCCTGCAATCGCATAAGCAATGACGAGGAGAGGAGACGCCAAGTAGTTTGCCCTGGTGTTTGGGTGGATTCTACCCTCGAAGTTACGGTTACCGGAGAGCACGCCGCAACAGACCAACTCGTTCTGCAAGTTGATTTGTTTAATCAATTGTTAATTGACTAGATTGAATAAGTTATTTTCAATAGACTTTAGTTAATGTTCTTATTTATTTTACTATATTAAAATAATCAAGCTATTTGTATTTATCATAAAAATTTTTTCATTATATTTGTCTTTTTTGTCTACGGAACGCTTTTCCTAAATCATATAAATATTGCTTGTAAAAAAATTTCTAAACCCTTAAAAATCAATAAACATTCCAAAAAGAAACCCAATACGCAGGCTTTACTTTTTAACACAACCATCAATAAAAAAAAAATCCGTGGACCCAAGGATTCCTTACATTTCCAAACCTATATTACTATAAACGAATCTCGACACATAAAACAATAATCCGCACCTTTTCGATGGCCTCGACCATGGAATCGGGAAGCGGTCCACTGTTGCCAATACAGGTCATACAACCGTAACCGACGATGTCGAAGCCAAGACGAGTGAGGGCCGGAACTACACCGCTCTCCTTCAGGTAGTAAGTAACAACTCCTGAGCCTGGCGATAGGGATGTCTTGATGTAAGGGGCGACGGTCAGACCAGCTGCCACTGCTTTCTTTGCCAGTAGACCTGAGAAAGAGAGATTGATTAATAAATACTGTTTTAGATTTTTTTTTGTTTTGTACGTTGCTTGTGTAGGTTTCAATAGGGATGTGGAAGTAAAGAGTAAATTAGTAAACCGTACGAGTTGAATAGGACTCGCGATAAATATAGATATAGAATTGTTAATGTGGAATGAAAAAATTGTCATAAACCACTGGTTTTTAAGTATACAAATTCAATATTGCTATATATATATATATATATATATATATAAATGTTTCTTATGATTTATGTTATACAATTATTGAATGGAAATTCGACTAGATTTTTTGTAGATGATTTCTGTAGTAACGCTAATTATAGTATATTGTCAACAAAAATTATAGTTTATTGAAATAAAAATCTATAAAATACCTATTAAGTTATTAAAAAAATATTATTATCGATTCATTTAATTAAAATATAAATCATATAAAAGTAAATCTATCTTTGTAAACACTTCTTTTTTTTTTAAATAAAACGATTTAATCTCAGATTTCTATTGGTAACACTCAAACTATGGTAAACATACTATTTCGAGAGTTATTTTGATTTGAAGAGATACTTGATTTTTTATGATATTAGTTTACAGGCCTCGTAAGTCCCAACCGAAAGCCCATTTGCAAAGATAATGTTCCTATAATTTCATCAAGATCGGGATCCCAGAAGACTCATGGTTTCCATGTGAGTATTAAAAAGGACGTCCCAACTTTGCAAGTATCGAGTCAAATTAATTCCTTGGAAACCTCGACGAGCCTGAAATCCCTTGCAGCTCACAGGTATAAACCTAATCTCTCGTTACGTTCATATACCCTCGCGCGAAAACTTTCCCTTTTCCTATAACACTTCTATATAAAACACGCACCTGCGCCAAGCATAACACTGGGATTGCTGGTATTGGTACAGCTGGTGATGGCGGCGATTACCACCGAACCGTTTTTCAATGAGTAATCCTTGCCCTCGAACTGGAATACGCCTTCAGCCTTAGTTTTCGCCAGCGGCATGCCATAACCTTTGAAACCGACCTGAACAAAAAAGAGAGACAGAGAGTATAGAATAAGTGAATGAATGCTCAATCTGATGGTACCTACCCCCCGTGGTTTAAGGTCGCTGAAGCGAGCTTATAAGTTTGCTTATTGAGGTATTATTGTAAGGGAAGATTTGGTACCGCAGCCGTGGACACGAGGAACTGTTACGAATTTTTCGGGATGACGGATATTTTGTGTCTGGTAAAATCTGGAGTTATTTTTTGTGAATGTACCGAAACTTTCGTACTTGAGGCTTGAAATAACAATGCGCTATGCAGTTACAGAAGTAAGCCTCGAGGGTACGTTAGGTTTAAAGATTAATGAGTATTGAAACGAGGAAGGAAAAGTGTTCTTTAAAAGAAGACAATTTTCCGTAGAATCTTTTGCTATTTGATAAAGTACTGGTAAATTTTGTATTTACTATTGAAAATTGAGTAATATAAAATAATTCGACAATATTCTTGTCAATAACTTTAAATGTAAAATAAAATAGCAATTGGACATATTAAATTAATTTCAATATTACATCACACATTGAAATTTATCATAATATTTTTTTATTTTAAAATTACATAACGAACTTTATGTTAAAATTGAATTTTCTACATCAATAAAATTTCATATCCCATCTTCTGTACATTCTAGATAATCATTCCAACCCAAACCACCATTTCCAATCATCACGAATTAATCGCGTCATCCAAAACAATCCTCTGTATAACCAAGCGCATATATTGCGAATCATACATCATCGCGCAGGTGTTCACCGCTGCGACCTTTCCTATCACTTATAATGCAAAAACTTTATGCATGTGTGTGTGTCTGTGTGTTTTTAATCTATATACATTGTCTCGTTTACGTCGAACCGAATTGACACTACTCGCTTGGCGACTACTCGTGTTTCCAACTGGCTTTTTGCGAGTACGCGCTGTTTCGCTGACAGCGTGGGCCAATGAACCCTCGCGTAAAGGTGTTAGGGCATTGCACCGTTACCGAATGGGTCCTCAAACATTTCTGGATGTCGATTTATTGACATTGAGTAATTAAGAGTACGTTTTAACATTTCATGAAAGATAAAATATTGATTTTTTTTTCAATTTTGTATCCTTAAGGTAAAATACAGCATTATCAGAAAACAAATTTCTCTTAAAAAATGGATGAATGAAATCTGTCATCACAATAAGACATTTTTGGATTGGCTATTGTAAACTCATTAGATTGGGCTACACAGAATAAGTGTGAAAATCTAATATGTTTGAATTTTCAATACTGAATTCTTAAGTTTATAAGTATGTATTTAAAACTATAATTAAAATAGTACAAGAAAAATTTCATTATCATATTTATCAAATCTATCGTTTAATTTAAACTGATCGACAGAAAATTTTAAATTGAAAAAAAAAAAACTCACTTGGTCATTCTCGTAACCTCAAAAAATTAATAAATAAAATAATGAAAACTAATACGCGCGAAACGCGTTGAATGTAGTTAGCTGTTATAAAATTTTAATTCTAATAACCAGGCTTTGAAAAATATAATCAGAAATTTAAAATCACTAGATAAATAAAAAAAATAATTTAATTCTCAAAGTTCATCCCATCCCCGCCAACTTTCCACCTCGACACTTGAATTAATATTCGCAAGAGTTGGCATCGTGCAAGTTGCGACAACCATTGCACAAGTCCGTTTATATCCGGAGGCTCGAATGCGCGTATATTATATAGAATTCGCGGGTAACGCGAAATCCGATGGTCTCGACGCGCGCGCGCGCGCGTAAAATAAAAGAACGCATTCGCGCGCTGTCCATCATCAGCGATTTTCTGGCTCGTACTCGTTTGACTGCACACGCGGCTTGCGCCACGGTCGGGTGTTAACCCTGTTTTTTAGTGATTTGACGTTCGTCTGTCTTATAGTCATTAGTTTTGGAGATATGAAAATGTTATTGTATATGGTAAATTGTATTAGTTTTATGGATGTCGTTGACATATTAGTATAAAATATTTTAAAAAATTATAGTTTGATTAGAGAGAAAATTTTATATTAAAAACTAGATTTTATTACAAAATGGAATGTATTCGTATTATCATTAAAATTATTACAGTTTGTTATAAAATTCTTAGTAAAAATTTTTATTTTGTTAAAATAAATATTTCAAATTAAATACAGTCCATTTTAATAAAAAAATTTTTCTCCCTGTAATTTATTTAAAGTAACTAGTAATTTAAAAAAAAACTGTTCTTAAATTATTTATGCAAGATTTTTTATTTCTATTTCATATGTCAACAGAACAATAATAAAAACATCCCGTCTTCTACATCCAAATATGAGAACTTTAACCGCTACCAATTACTATACATCTCCGCTGTCAATGATATCCGTTACCTACTCGCGTCACAACATTAATTTTCGAGTTTTCAAAAATTCCCATGATCGTCACTTCGAACCTTCCAAACATTGAAAATTATCTATTTTCTTTGTCTACCAGTCTAACGCAAACTCGCGACTATAATTTAAAATGAATCATGCGCTTATACATCTCGATTTTTCCCGGACGCATCCTTCTAATGCGCGGCTATTGCGATAACAGCGCTTTGTCTTATAATCGCCAGCAGCTCGGCTGCTTTTCCAGAACTTTTCCATTCCTTTCGGCAGAGTGAAAAACTTTCACTCTGCCGAAAATCTAATGATCTCTGATTGTTTGTAAAAGAGAATTAAAATTTTCGAAGGTGCTAGGGAAAATTCGCAGGGTAAATTATGAGTCGAAGTCGACGAATATTCAGAGTCGTAGTAAAATTTATAGCGTTCCAAATTTTATGGGTATAGGCGAGAGGAATGAGGGACGGATTTGAGTGTTTTAGAGTAGGAGATATATACAATTTTTTTCTTAAATGCTGTATAAGAAAAATTATTATTAAAGCACTACATTTAAGATTTTAAGATTTGAAGATTTTGTTTAATATTAATAATAGACGATTTTATTGCATTCTAAAAAATAAAATATCTATAATAAAATTTACTTATAGGAAACGTGTGTAAAGATTTAATTTAATTAGTACAAAATACGAATAAGATGAAATGTCAAATCCAATTCCGAACCTGTTTATTTTCGATTGTAAGTCACCCCTACAGAAGTCAATAACCAGACCTAAAACAATACTATTTAGTACAAAGTAAATAATATAATCGCCTATTTAGAATTTAAGTAGACATGCTAATCATGAAATAAAGAAAAGTTTACCTGATATCGGCATTATTAGAAGTCAAGAGAAAATTTACCAATTGTCTATAAATCTTATGCTATTGACCACACTTGCCCCTATATTTCGCCTGAACTAAAACCCAAAATAGATTTAAAAAAAACGCTAATTGATATTTCAACGTTCAAAATCAAAACTGCAAAAAATAAATAAATACAAAAAATTCCTTTGTTATCGTAATCACTATTAACTTATCGCATAAATGGTTTATAGTATTAGGCAAGCGTCATTTGTCTGGAATAACTGCTGTTTTGACAAGGTGCATCGTCGACATCAACGGCTCCTGACGCGGGAATGCGGGGCTAATGACATTGTTGTAGACGAGTGACTAACGCGTTTCATTCGAAATACATATAATGCATTTCGTACATATATATATAAACGAACGTTATTAAAGGATCATTATATGATTTCCAAAGATTCGAAAAATATGTTGTTTCAATTTGTTTTTTTACTGTCAATAGTTTTGCGAGAAACAATAATGTTCTTTCTCAAGGTTTACTCTAAAGTATTTTTCATGAAAATTCTTGATTGAGTTATAACAATTATTTTTAATAAAATTGTAGTAATAAGATTCCGTTTTTTAAAAAGAATGAGTGATTATGTTAACACATTGTTACATTATTGTCTGTAATATGATAGTGAAAAACATATTTTTAAATTTATATTAGAAAAAAATTTATGCTTGTGCGGCAATAAACGTCCACGAAACAATTTCAGACGGATTTTCAGAAGCAGAAGTTAACGAACTTTCGTGAGCTCCTTTTCGATCAGCGAATATTAGGCGTCAGCATAATATTATATACATATATGCATTTCTTCAGCCTCAATAATTACCATGAGATTACTTTTAATAAATGTTTCGTTAATTGATTTTTACATTGCCGTTTCATTTCACCGACATTTATTATACACTTTACACTGATGATTTTACGGTTCTCCAATTCAAGATAGTCAAATGACGCTCAAACCTATACATTTTTTTTCAGCTAAACAAATCCAATATATATATATATATATGTATATATATACCATAACCATTCTTCGCGTTTACGTTCTCGCGTTACATCGCGACGATCGGAAGTGCGAAACGCGCAAATCGCGATCTAATTATATTTTTCCAAAGCTATGCATGCAAGGACGGAAACGCGATATATAGCTCGTGTTTGAGGAGAGCTTCGTCGCGTGAAAATCGATCGCGATCTTTTTTTTTTCATTAACTGTATCGTTCATTGTTCGTTGAGTTTTTCTTCTAATAGTAAAAAAAAGGACCTTTTCGAATTGTTATAAGATGGGATGAGGAGTTTCATGACGTATAGGTAGAAAAGATGTTGTTTGGAGTTTGGATATTTGAGTTAATGTTAATGAGCTGATGATTTTGTAATATATAAGAAAAATTTCCTAGCTCAAGTTACTATAAGTATGATTTCTGGTAACTTTTTTACATTTAAAGAAAATTTATGAATTATACTTCAAATTGTTATAAAAATTGTTTAAAAATAATTATATAATTAAAAAAAAACAAATATATTCGAGTTATGGTATTTATAATAATTTTTAGTAATAAAAGTGTCCAGTTGGAGAGCATAATCAACAAACATCATATTTTTAATATAAATGTGTAAATAAAAATATCAACATTTTCATATTTTTACTTTTATAACAATAATTTTTAACATTTTCCTTTTCAACCTAAATAACCCTTTAAAATACAAATCTAAATATTTAAAAAAATTGCATTTTAACTCCTGGCAACAAATTTTCACCAATAATTCTAAACTATCCTCAATCTCAACTACAGTCACGAGACAAGTATTCTACAAAGTTCAAATAAAAAGGTCAATGTAACGTAAACCATCACCTTTCAATCTTTCCCCAAAACAAATCCACAATCAAAAAGTTTAATTATATTTCAAGGACTACTACAACACAAAACATTCATCCCAAAAGAAAAATCTAAACCCTTTCTCAGCCCTACCCAATGAAAAATCTCATCAAAATCTTGGCAACCCAACCACACATAGATTTACAGGAGGCCCAGAGGCCAACTTTCCCTTGACCACCGTTTGTTTCTACTCGTCTTCCTCCCCGCTTTTCCAGCGCGTAACTCACGCGGGGGGGCATCATAGCGTCGTCGTAGCGCTTGTGCTCACGCGCGCGCTCGTGTATAAATGGGCCTGCAGCGCTTGTCGCTTCGTCAGTCACGTTCGGGGCGGTAGCAGAGTCTTACTGTGCAGTTCGTGTGTGATAAGCAGTGCGAGTGCGTCGTCGGGGTGAGAGGATTAAAGGTAATTTCACCGCCGATTGTTGGTTGTCTTTCGAGCCGCGAGTTTGAGGTTTTAGGTGTGGGATGGGTTTGTAAATTTTAACTTCGTTATGTGGATATTTGTAAGAAGTCGTGTTTCAAATTTTACGGTTTGTTGGTAGATGATTTTTTTTTAAGTGGGAAATCGGTTTTGGAGAAGAGATTTTTTTTATTAATTTTCGATGAATTAGTTTTATTATTTTAATTTGAATTTGTAGTTGGTATTGAAACGGTTCTAAAGTCTTACCGATATGGCATTTCGAATTGAAAATATTTAGCTGAATCATTAGAGTGTTTCGTTACAACGGTGACGTTCGACGATTTTTTTTTCAGTCCGCGTATACGTCTTTTACTGAAATTCTTTGTATAAGAATATATTTTTCGCTTAAGTCAGCTGTATGTATTTGAATAACTCCGTCGAGACTTGAATTTTGTGAAATGAGGATTTGTTAAAGTTTGATAATTTGACGTCATTTGGTTACAAATCAATTAATTTTTTTTGTCAAATTATTAAACTAATTAAAACACTTGTAAGCTATAATTTTAAGATGAAACCAAAATGATAAGCAAGAAAAAAAAAAGAATTATAGCAGAAAAGGCTGGTGTCGGATGAAATCTTTCCTGGTTAGGGTAACGTTGAAGCCTCACCGGGTAGGATTCATCCAATGTCTGCCTCTGTTCAACATTCGCCACCAAACAAAAAAAAAAAAAAAGTAAATAAATAAAAGAAATAATGAAGAATCAAGAATCGATATCTCGACGTAAGGGGCGAAGTATCGATCTAGTGCGCGTGGTCACTAGAATTCGTGACTAGATCGAAATACTCGTCCCTGGCTCTCGAGATTCGTCAGCGATACGACAGCTGAAGATGTGCGAACTAGGAACAAAAATAAAAAGAAGAAAGTTCCGTATATTTTTCTTTGGTGATCTAACTGTATGGTGAATTTTAGGATCATAAAGCTAGATCAGCAAAGTAAAATGCACGCGAACATATCGACGTTGGAAACTTTTATCGACGATGGAAAGAAATGGGCAAGTGGATTTCCATGTTGGTGGAATTCGAAGGAACACTGCTGTGATGTGTTGGATTAGATTTCATATCACAGCAGTTGTTACCTAAAATTCTACCAGTCAAAATCACAGCAATGACTGCGAGATATGATTTCGCTGCTTTTCAGGATACGAAGAGAAAAAGAGCGACGGAATGCCAAGTACAGCGTGAGGTAAACATGATCCTGTTTGACGGTGATTTGATACGTCACTGGGTTATGTTTGTCCCATACGAGTACTTTTAATCAACATTCAACACATTTCTCTTGATTTCGTAAATCTTCGAAGAACCTTCGTGTGAAATTAATGAAAAAACGATGAATTGTTTTCCGTTTGTTCCAAGAGCCATTGCGTAAGTATGTTTTTGATGATAATATTGAAATAACTTTGATTTTTTGGCGTCTCTGTTGTTATATTAAAAATTTAGTAACTGGTTTGGAACACAAATCTTATTTTTCAATGCCTTCAATACGTTAATTGCCAAAGTAAATTACTTATTTTCTTAATTATTTTGACTTTAGAACAAAGTGAGTATGATAAAAATTATTACAAAATATGTGTTTATTCACCTTGTTTGTGAGACAAGCATTGAAATCTTTCTTCATGTCAGACACTGATACTCTATCGTGAGGTCTCTTGGGTCCGCTGACGCTGGAAACGACTGTCGCAAGATCTAAAGTCACAACTTCAGAGAAGACAGGGTCTTGACTTGCATCGTCGTAGTCCCTAATCATACGCACGGCCTTAAGATATTTTTCGATTCTCTCTAAATGCTCTTCCGACCGGCCTATAAATTTTCAAAATTTTATTTAGCTTTGAATATTATTAAATAGTTTTGATCATTTTAAAAGGTTTAAATACTGACTGGTTTGGCGAAGATAATTTAAACTTTGATGATCAACAGGGAAGAAACCAACAGTTGCTCCATATTCGGGACACATGTTGGATATAGTAGCTCGATCAGCAATGCTTAATTGAGATACACCAGGTCCAAAGAATTCAACAAATTTTCCAACCACGCCAAGTTGTCGCAAATTCTGAAACATAAATATTTATGTGAATGTGTACAAATTTTTCCATTAGTTTCTTAATATTACTAGCTACATTCAACGCGCTTCGCGCGTATTGGTTTTCATTATTTTATTTTTTGAGATTATGAGCATGATCAAGTTAGTTTTAAATTAAAAGTTTCTGTCAATCATTTTAAATTAAACGATAATAATATTTGATAAATAAAATAATGAAATTGTTTTTATAATATTTTAATTATTCAATTTTAAATACTAACTCGATAATTCGATCTTGAAAATTCAAACATATTATATTTTCCCGCCTATGCTGTATAGACCAATCTAATGAGTGTACGATAACCAATCAAAACAGTCCTATTGTAACAGATTTCATCCATCTCTTTTTCAAGAGAAGAAGATTATCGACGCCACTGAACTTATTTTTATAATTGTGTTTTGAAAATTTGTTGATAAAAACTTTACTATAAATTATTTGATTTTATTTAAAAATGATGTAATCTGAATAATTATAAGAACCTCAAATAATTTATGCGAAAATTTTCATCCATAAAATTAACATTTACCTTTGTGATTGTGAGTACAAGATCAGTCGATGTGACATATTGATTCAATTCTCCAACTAATTTATAACCAACAACTTTGGGTATGAGCATCGATATAGCTTGTCCAAGCATAACAGCTTCAGCTTCAATACCTCCAACACCCCAACCAAGAACACCTAGACCATTGATCATGGTAGTATGTGAATCTGTTCCTACTACGCTATCTGGGAACAAATAGTCGTTCATATCAAAAACAACTCGGGCCAAATATTCCAAATTGACCTGGTGAACAATTCCACTGCCTGGTGGTACAATTAACATGTTTTTAAATGCTTTGGCACCCCATTTCAGAAACATGAATCTCTCCTTGTTTCTCTCAAATTCCAATTCTTCATTCTTTTTGCTAGCATCCTCACTAAAAATATCAATAAAAATAAATTCTTATTTGAATTTTAAATTAATATTAAATATCTATTTTTATATATTAATTATTAATTACCTTCTAGTAAAATCTACTTGAACTGAATGATCAATGACTAGATCAGAAGGGCATACTGGGTTAATCTTATCAGGATCTCCATTAAGTTTCTTCACAGCATCTCTCATAGCTGCAAAATCAACAACTGCTGGAACTCCAGTGAAATCCTATAAATAATAAGAAATATTTATTTTAGAATTTAATATTATAATTTTTAATATACTATTTAACTATTTAATTTTCATAAATAACTTATTTTAATTAATACAATCATTGCAATTTATTATTTTAAAATAAAAGTCCTTGACATAGTTATAAGAATTATTTACAATAAAATAAATAAAAGATAATATGGGTCTTGGGTAAACACACTTTTCATTACAACATGAATTGCAAAAACATTATTATGTAATAGCAAAGTACCCTGAATGTTCTACCATGCATGAAAATCAGTAAGTGCTATTTGCATAATTGAATCAACTGATAGTGTTATTTATACTATTATGTGCTTTCTTGATTCAACAAGTGAGATTATTTGGTGTAGATTTTACTAGTTTTTATGAAACTGCATAGTGCACGTATATATTTTTATCAATAATGACTAATCAAAAAATGATTGATGTCATAAAATCATTGTTTTTTTTTTTCTTTACAAACAATTATTTCGAGTAAAAAATATCAAAATTATTCCTCATACATTTTAAAATTAGTTCTCTGTTTTTTTGACAATCTGTGTCAAAGATAAGCCACAAATTACTTTAATGTTTACCTGTAGTATAACTCTGGCAGGCTTGAAGGCCACTTCCACGCCCTCCTCCACAGCCTGATTCTTCTCCCAGTCCAAGATCTTTTCGACATCATCCTTCTTTACCTGAAACTCATCACAGTTCCTCACCGCACTCTCAAGTAGAACTCTTATCGAGAATGGCAACCTGTCTGTAGATAAGAGAGGCTCAATTGAAACCAATAACAAGCACTCATAAAAAACTGTTGTTCTCAGGCACACTCATTCACTTGAATTTCACTCTGAAAATCATTGGATTGAATAAAATAAACTTACCATACTTTTCACCAAAGCTTGTGATGTCAAAGAAGCTCTTCGACTTGCCCACGACGTCGACGCTCTGCAGCAGGCTCTTGAAGGGATTTTCCGCTGTAACGAAAAATCGAAGCACAGATTGTCCATTAATATAAGCAGATTTACGAAGTCGGTATAATTCTCGAAACATTAGCATTGCTAATGGGGAGCTCGCTTAAAACTGCACATTCATCGCGAACAGATGACGACGTATACAACATATATATCGAACCTACATTTCTCCCATAAATAAATACACCATGATAGGACGATTGTCTTTTATTATCAACGAAACCTTCGTATATATAACGTAGGCCTTCATCTGTTCGCCCTTCGCCGACAATCAACACCGGATTCGCGACTTTCGCCCCGCACGGCTACATATAACAGAAAACCAAACCAGATCTGCACTCCAAATAACTATAAATCCCAAAAAACTACTCTGCATCCACGAAAACATCCTTTTTAGCATTAATTAATTGAAAAAAAATGATCGATGTATAGAAAGAAAGAGAAGGAGTGAACACTCACCAGCCATGATTGTCACTGGCAGAGTCACGTCGTCCACTGCGCGCGCGGCCGTCGTCGGTCGCGTAAACACGCAAAAGAACACGCGATGTGTATACCTATATATAATGCCACCAGTATGTACGTGTATGCATACGTGCCGTGTACAACGTACCACTACTACGTATTATGTATATATATATACACACAGTGAATCCACGAGTAGAGTTGAGCGAGCGGATTGAGAGGTTATGATATACACATACACCGAACACACCGTCGCGGAGCGAACTCCGAAACTGACCACGCAGACACTTTCGCGTAATACGTACACCGTACGCGACAGTAGGTAGTGAGGTAGGGGAGAGAAGAGAGAGGCGATAAAAGAGATTAAAGAGACCGCGCGAGAGACTGCGGAGGAGAGATGGAATTATTCGCATATACGGTGATTATATTTATATATTGGCGAAAGATCGCGGTGACTTTCTCGAAGTTGTGGTGTGCGGAATGGGTTTGGAGTGGGCTTTTTGAGGAAGGTTTCGTTGATTTCTTGTATAGGAAGCTTTTTGTGATTGCAAAGTAAAATTAGTTCGTGAAAACATGCTAAATGTGTTTTGTGTTTATAATGATATTTGGAATCGAATTATATATTAGTATTTTTTGAAATCTTGATAATGGAAAATGAGTGTTGATCAGTTTATGTGTTAATGTTTTCGGGAGAAAAAACTTAATTTGAAAAAATATATATACATTATAGACATCTTAAATTATTCTTCTACATTCTATAAGTGATTTAGTGTTGAAAATGTTACAAATTGATGACTATATTATAATACTATAACGATCGTTTATATATATATCAAAACTATTTTTAAACTGATTTTAATCGTGCAAGTGAACCAAAAGAATTTACAAATAAATTGTAAAGATAAGCTCAATTATACTAGAGATAAATATAGGACTGGTAATTCTGATTTTATCTTATTTTTATATTTTTTCATACTTTGTTTAAACATTTGTTTGCATTCTGTATCGAGCCTATATATGTCCGTTCCAGTTTGTATCAGAATCTGGTATTAAAATTTGGAGTAAACCGGTTAAATACTTATCTACGTTTTTGTTGACATCTAAACAAACATTATTATGTATTATAGTAAGATTACGTCCAAGCCTTATTTTCACGATTGACTTTTAAAATTTATCTTATCAATTGCATATATACGAATAACATATAAAATCGGATGTTCTGCAAGATTCGTTTTCTGTTTTACGGAAGGATGACATTTTGGAGTACTGCAATCTTAATTTAGTAAGACTTTCGTAAATCTGAACATTATTAGGTACTCTTATTCTGTATAATTAATATAGTTCCTTATTGTAGGACTGATTTTGATAAGGTGCGATCAATAGGCGCTACAAATTTTCAATGATTATTTACAACACTTCCAACACGTTATGTATGAAAAGGTGAAAGCATAAAAAGATACAAATTATTTTTTATCGAATCACTCGATAATTTAAAAATAAAACATAAAGATAAATAATAAATAAAACAAAAGTTTTTATTTGTATTATTAATGTCAAGAGAAATACAACTAATCATAATAAAACATCATATATATTCTTGATGTTTTATTACGTTTTGGTGTATTTCTTATAATCCTTTTAATTTTAGAATATATCGTACAATGACTTTAAAAATTCAAACAAAAATTTAAGTTCAACTTTTTATTTTTTATTAAGTAGGTCAATAATTAATTTTGATATGTTGTGTGCGAGGTAAACGGATCGTAAGACGAAAGCGGTTGCCAACAGAAGTTCATTTTCTGGAACGGTATATTTTGATGACCGTTGCCATACTATATAAGTATAAGTTTATCGTCGACTGAGGATTTCGTAATTAATTGCAACAGGGAATTTTATTAACAGGTGGCGCTGTACAACCAAATATACGAGCTGAAAGCTGCGAAATGGAAAGCTTTTTATATATTTCTTAGTTTTTTTTAGATTGCTATAGTGGAAAATTATGTTTTTGCTTGATTAATTAAAATATTTATTTTATAGAAAGCATTAAATATACTAGTTGCTTATAATTTTTATAGTTTATTGTTATAATTATTTTCAATTTTTTAAAAATAAACATGAACAAAACGAATATGTGCGCATCGTGTATTAAAAAATCTTTAGAATCATACAAATATTTCGGAGGTTAAATTATAATGAAATCAAAGATTTATAATGCGGTTTTCTTGATACATCATAAATCTATTTTTACAGTAAAAATATTAATACAAAAGTTTAAAAAATAATTATTTTTCAAACTAGCAAGTTTCAAGCACTTCTGCAAATAAAAAATGGAGTCGGTATACTCTTCTTTCAATTTGAAATTCATCGTAAACAACTGAAACAAACGATGTAGAAACACACAAACTGTCAATTAAATCCAACCTAAAGTTTTGGCCTACATCAGCAAAATTCTTGTGAAATACAAATTTTCCAAATTTTTGTAAGTACATTTTTTTTCGTTGGCTACATAAGAATTTAGCAGAGCTATTCATAAAAATCAATTTTTCTATCAGTTGTAAACATTCCTCTCACAACCATGCTACTGTTTTCAATACATGTAAACCTCAAACTCAAAAATTCTCAAAAATATGAATTAAAATAACTTATGTTATGATTTATTTTATGATTTTTAGATAAAATTAAGATTTATTCCTCAATTTATCTAGCATGTTAATAAGACAACGCTTTTGATGAATCAAAAATCTTGATAAAATTAATACACCCAAATAATATGCTACATTTTTCAACTCATTCATTACGCACAAAACTTTTTTTTATAAAATAATGCATTCCACTTTCTCACATCTAAACCCTAATAACCTCTAACGAAACCCCATATTTCGCTCCCCCAGAATTTTCGTATCTTTGTTCACTATGGAAAGGCGACAAGCAGACGTTTTCATCGCGTCGCTGCGATCATGAGCCGCTGAACGCGGGCTGAAAACTCAATCGTGGATGAAAAAGAAAAATTGTAGTAAACGTTGAAGAAATCACATCTGAGGCAGGATGAGCGGCCAAAACCCGAGGCCGACATCGGCATGCCGACAGACGGGCGTCACCGCCGTTGCCTCGCGTCGTGCGTATTATTTAGAATTTTCATTTGCCATGCGCGATTTTAGATCAGTTTGAGGCTTTGTTAGGCGTAGGCTTGTGCTTATAGCTGTTTTTAAACCGTTTTCGGTTCTGTAAGTTTGTTTTTTTTTTGAATAATTTTTTTTACGTTTGATAATTCTTAATTATTTAATTGCTTATATACATGTATTTTGTTCTGTAAAAAATTATTCTTTGTAAAAGACTATTATTTAATGATAAAAATCGTTAATTAATTTTTTGTATTTTAGTTTCATGCTACTATTACTTATCTCAAATTCTTATTTAAGAACTTTAATACTATAAACTAGGTATGAATTTATATGAGGTAAATATAAACATAAATGACACGATTACTATAAGCTTCGAACTATAACGTAATTATAATAAAAACAACAAAAATTTTCAGGTTTTACATAATTTTAAAATTATGATAAATGATAACCAAAAACAAAAGTATATGTTTTGATGTATAACGAGTACTTAATATCTTTAAAAAATATTAGTGTTATCGATCAAATCCTTAAAATAATTAGATGATTAATCAAGCGATTCATCATTGATTGCGATATGATGAATCAGCTGATAAAGAATGTAACAAATAAAATAAAAATAATATATTATGAAGTTTCCTAAACGACATATGCGTTAATTAAACAAAATTGTTTTCTTTAAAAATATATGTTAGTAATAGTAAACCTTATAAGTAACATCGTGAAATTGTCTAATACATTTCATTTTCAATGCAAACGATCAATTTCTAACCAACGAATAGTTTATTCATTTTATCAAAGAAAAATCTTTACAAAGAATATCCTCGGCATTTGCCCTTTATCGTTAAACCCGCGTACGTACAGGCCCGCCGGCGAAGGCGCAGGTAAAAACATCGATCCCGAAAAAGGGCCCGCCACCAAAGTCACCGAAGAAAGTCGATTATAAGCAGCCCGGTATGACCAAGGCGATGGCTCAGCGGTTAAAGCACGCTCAGGAATTTCAGAAGGAACTGGAGCGTAAAGAGCGTGAAAAAGTCGAGGTAGCGCAGAAACGACGACCAAAGCGTACGGCTGCACCAGTGGGTGGTGACGCGAGGATGGGCCGTGAACGACGGCCTGGTCAAGTACGTGATCGAGATATGTTTCGATTTTTGTAAATTTTTTTTTTGTTTTAGTTAAGGGTATATGAGAAAGGTGTATAGATGTTATTATTGCTCCTTGCATCTAGGAAAAGTTACGTTGTTATCGAAATTAACGACGCTTCGTTGAGATGATTTTATTGTATTTTTATTTTAAGAATACTCGATTTGTTGTCTCGGGGTAACTGTTTTAGAACTCGTATTTTGAGAAATTCAATGAATGTCGAGACTTGAATTTTAAACTGTAGAAGGTTGTGAATCGGCTTATTTTTGAAAAAGTTTCTATAATCATAGAAAATAAATGTAACGATGTCAGAAGCATAGTAAAAGTTGGGATTATCAAAAGACTGAGGTAATATTCATATGCATTAACAGGAAAAGATCCTTTATATTTTTGTGTATTTATTTAGTTTTTAAAAAAAATTATAATGGCACACAACAATTTTGAATAAAAAATACGATTTTATTTTCGCTAGCCCTCTTGTCTAGTGGATAAAAACGTTATTAATGTTTCATAGTCGTTTAAATCAATTACAAATGTTATTTGCAATTCAATCATTGCTTTTGAATTTTTTTGCTCTAAACGATGGAACTTGAGTGTTTGAATATGAATTAAAACTAGGTTCTCTTTATAAAAAAAAAAAACTCTTTTTAACTATTAAGAGAAATAAGAAATGCAAATATGCTTTAAATAAATATAAATTAAAAATAATAAATATGCTTTCGATAATTTGTTGTACTTCGGCAAAATTCGCTTAAATTTCTGCCACCAAAAAATTAATTCAAATGAATAAAGACTGATTTTATCAAAAACTTCATGTTTATAAAATTATTTTCTCCAATATTATTAAATAACGATATTTTGTTTATAATTCTAATACCACGAGTTGCACACTCAACCACCAAACCCCAACTTCCATTCCACCACTACCTTTCCCTTCCCCAGGGCGCGAAAAGCCGTGCAACTTCAAAGGAACCACCGCCATGTCCACCCTCAGAACCACCTGAACCAGTAGCCGGCCCAAGCGGACGTCGGCCACCTGCGGGCGGTTGTCCACGTCCAGGTCGCTCGGCTGCTGCCGGCAAAGTACCAGCAAAGACCCGCAAGCTCGCTTCATCAATCAACGCGGACATCGTACAAGCTGAGCCTCTTGAAACCGGCACTGTCGACCAGGTCATCATACCACCTGGTACCCTTAACCCAGAGAAGACAACGATTGTAAGCATACCCCAGCCACCGCAGCCACAATCGCCTATCTCCCATCGGGCACAGATCCATTCGCCGATACTCGAGTCGTCACATATGGCATCGTCTACCATGGCGGCAGGGTCAACGTCGATTGCCAACAGAAGCGCTCAGGTCATCAGCGAGAGCCTGGACGAGCAAGTTAGTGTGACCGCTATGATAGGCGGGGAGTACGAGGAGGACGACGGGTGGGGGGCACTCGATTTACTTGCCTTTGCGATACTCGAGCTCTTCTGCAAGTTCTTGAGCTATGAGGCTGTTATCTTTGCTCTCTGATGCAATTCTTTTGTTTTACCAAAGAGTTGTTAAAGAGATGGGGAAAAGGATTGAGTTTGAAAGGGTGAAAAGATAAAAATTCTGAAAAATAATAGTTTTTGAATATGACGTATAAAAAAAAATAGTAAAATGTTGAAACAGTGAAGTTACGATGATATTTTTTAATTTCTTATATCAATTTTCGGTTGATATATAGATGTGATAAATACGTGTAAAATATTGATGACACAGTGTGGTGGAAGGGAATAGAGTATCATTTTGATTATAAAAAATGTAAAAAAATATTATACTATTTTGCAACTTAAGGAAAATAAAGTAATTTTTGACAAAATAGTTTATAAATTTTTTTTCAATTCCAATGGTTGATCATATACAACCACTCCAAAAATTACTTTTCACCTATCCTAATGGATAGGTATGAACAGTAGCTATTTATTTCATTTTTAGTTATCTTTATTGAAATATCAGCCAAACATTAATATTACTTCTAGCTGATTAATTGTCGGAATACAATTTTTTTTTTTTTGCTAGTAAATAAATAAATATTATTAAGGTGTAATTTGGGAAATTAATGTGATTTAATGTTGTTATCGA
>JAYJLV010000046.1:18977001-18997342 GCA_036873485.1 Torymus texanus
GTACGAGGTGGCCCTAATGGTGCTGGGGAATTGGAAAAGAGGACCAGCAGCATAAAGAAATATTAATTATAAATTATGTTATTTAATAATTTGTATATTTTTATTTGTGTATTTTTATTATTTTAATAAATATAATTATTAATTAAAAAAAATCTTTTATTTTATAAATTATAAAAAAAAATGAAAGCGCAAAACGTCGGCACATCGGCTGCACGCGTATACGTACAATATATTGTCGAAATGCCGGCAAATTGCGCGCATATGATCAGCAGAATGCCCGCATATCGAAAGCACGCGTGCCACAACTATCGAGCATGCGTGCGGGCACAGTGCTCTGGCACGTGCTCGGCATATGACGGTCAAAAGCCGGGGTACCTGGCCGTCACGCATGCGGCGCGCATGTGCCGTCAACGTGCCGGGGCTTTGCGGTTGGGGGGGGGGAGGTAAAATGCTTTTCCAGTGTTACCAATAGAATTGGCTACCAACTATCCAAATTACAGTTTGGATCTTTGATGCATGCAATTTATTTTCAAACTGAGAATTAGAAAATGATTTGGAGTATTAGTAACAGGTGTAAAAAATCAATTTTCATATTTGGTATAAGACAATTATAACTAATAATAAAATAGAAAAAGTTTGGAAATGATTAGATTTATTTATTAAAATCATTTTAAGTGTTTTACACAACAATCGTGAAAATATAATTAACATGAGGGAATATAAGTCTTCCTTCTTAAGGTATCTCGAATGTAATAACAGTTCGTTTGTCTGTTTTGATCATTTTTTTAAGGTACTTTGATTTTTAGTGTTTCATTTAAATAGCGCAAGGTATAAGTTTTAGAAATTTTTTATTTGTTAACTTGCTTACTTTTTTAAACTTGATGTGTAACACTTTAACAGTGCCTCCAAAACTGTATAAATAAAAAATTATTTATAACCATTAAGCAATAATAATGAAAACTAGTTTACATACATAGTTAAATAGTTATCAAAAAATATATATACTTAATAACAATTAAATAATTTATTGTCCTACGCTCATAACATACTACTTATAGCTAATAATCTCGAAATGAAATTTATTTAAATAGCGAGAACAAGCACTTTTACTTTTACTTTGCAGTGCCTTTTTTAATACCAATAAGTGTGCAAAAACGCTACAAATAAATTTGGATACTTTTATGGTCAGAATGAGTGATAATATTAACCGAAATATTATTATAAAAGATAAAGATTAAACCTACTATTTTTGTAAATTTTTCGATATAAAATTTCCAAACGTCGAATAAATTATAGTTGTAAAATCTTGTAGAAAAGTATTTACAATCTAAACGATACTTCAGATCCCATTAAATACAAGCAATGTCTATAAGAGGTTAATATTTATTTTGACGATCAAAGGAATAAAAGTATAATCTAAAACTTGGTCGCAATATTCCTTACAAAACTAGAATAACAAAATGCATACATATGTACGGCCACCGCTCATTTCTTCGTTTTGCTATTCCTTCGCGTTTGGCATTTGAAGGAAAAGTGTCCAATCTTGTGGCAATTGTAGCAGACGCTTTTCTGCGCGGGACACTGCTGCTGCTCTTTATCCTCGTGGATCAGACCGCAGAAGGCACACGCTAGGGTGACGTTGCTCGGACATTGCCACGAGAAATGTCCCAGCTTCTTGCAGTTTGAGCATTCCTTGCCGGAAGCTCGGCACTTGCCCTCCGCGTGGTCGGATCCGCACTCGAAGCAATTCGCGACGTAGGCGACTTCCGCGCAGCATTTAGCGAAATGATCGCGTCCGCCGCACTTCCAGCACTTCTCGCCTCTGGCTCTGCATAGCTGATTGGCCTCGTGACTCTCCGCGCACCTGTCGCACCAGCCCTTCGCGTGCATGTGCTTAAACGAGTCTTTTTCACTGCGGCACAGTTTCAGCAAGTGCTTTCGGATCTCTGCGGGTTTGTCGCACTCTTCCCAGACGAAGGTCAGTTCTTGCAGTGATAGGGAGCTGTAGTCCGTGAGCTTCGCGAATGAGAGATTTAGTTCGGAAAAGTGCTCAAATATATTTTCCGACATTAAATCCTGGAGCATCTTTTCTTTTATCACCCTGTCAGTATTGCTTTTCGCCGTTTTCTCTGCTACGTCCTGTAATAACGTTGAAAATTCATTTTTAAGGTCGTATTCATATTCTTGAGTGATAAAATACTTGATTATTGATAATGGTATAATAGTACATTATGATACGGGTGTGGAAGGTGATTATATCACTCGCTTCGCTCGTGCGAAAAACGTCTCATGCGGTAAAAATCACCTTACGCACCAGTGCCATACAGTATTTTATACCACGAGAGCCGAATAATCATATTAAAGTTATGATTTTGAGGTTAGAGTGGTATAAAGTGTTTTTTACTAAAACCTTAAGAAGACGTCAGAACAAATTCCGAAATGCTAAACCAAATTTTTCATTATTTCAATTCACTTTCAAACTTTGTAAAATTATTGCACTTATCCACTGTATGCAATGATTTGAGGGACAGTGAATGGCTTAGCGAATTTGTGAAAGTCAAAAATTGAAAAAGAGTAACGTAAAATAGTAAGTATGTATAGGCTCTGATATCTTCAGAAAAATTTTAGAACTATATTTCGTCGGTAGGGAGAAATAGTGGTTTCATTTTGCCGAGGTCCTAAAAAAGGTTTCACTCTGTCGATGCGGTAAAAAAAGTTCGTTTTTGGCAAACGCTAAGAAAAGTTTTATTTGACTCTTCTTTTTCATCAAAATTTAATTTCACAACGTGAAAACCCATTTCGGAATTTTTGTACCTTCGTTTATTATGTTTCAAAAAATAGTAACTTACACTTAAACTTCTTATGGCATGATTTTTTTTTATTTTCAAAACTCTTATAATATTATTTTACTACCTATAATATAAAGAACAAAAACAAAGAAATGTTTACTATAATAGATAAATCATGTGTGGGACAAAATAATTTATTCAATCGTTAAATAGATTTGTTAGCAAGAACTAATTGCTTTCAACATGTTTACTGAAAGTACAATAATAAAAATGGAACCATCACAAAGTATAGACGTAATAAAAATGTATTGCCATCAGGATATTCACTTATTGATGAAATTTTCTTTTTCGCCATATCCTGGCCGAAAGTACCACTTTCGCTCCCGGCTCCGAAACGCGAATGTGGTATTTTCGGCCCGGGTATGGTGAAAAATAGTATACGCAACATGGGAATAAAGAGGACCACCCCAGAGCACATGTTTGCCACCCTCGCCTTCGGCTCAGGTGGCAATTTACACGTGCTCTGGACTGGACAACTCTTTACTTCCCTTGTTGTGTAATATACTATTCTGCCCTCCGGCTGGAAAGTTACCACTTTCCGGCCGCTGCAGGAAACGAAGTTGCCGCTTTCCGGCACCGTCGAGCAGAAAAATAGTATACACACTTTGCCAGTAAAAAAGAAAGCCTCAGATCACATGTTTATCAACCTCGGCTTCGCCTCGGTCGACAATTACATGTCTTATTTTACTGGCCAAGGTATGTAATCTACTATTTCTCAAAAGGTATGTTTAAATATTTTGATAAAATTTGCAAAAATAATTGATTTTAAAATTTATGCATTAAAATATAGTTTAAAGTGTACTGAGAAAATATTGTAGAACATACTCCGCTGGCGATTATACGACCTACAGTACCGGCCGGTACGACAGCAATAATTCGTTATGCAAATAGTGATGAAAAATGAAGAAATTTCATTCGAAGAACTTTTTAAGGAATTTAAATTTTGTCTGAAAACTTTCCAGAATGATTGATATTTACATTAAGCTCAAGGCAGACGAATTTAGATAGGTCGCTAAATGTTTTAATAATTAAGTTATAACGAATTATTGCTGTCCGGCTGGTATACCGTGTGTCGCCTAATAGAGGTCGATATGTCGCACCCCCTGAATCTAAATTAAAGATGAACTAACAATAGATTTATAACTAAACAATATACCAAATTTGCTTAGAGAATAAATTGTAAAACTTTATAAAATTATCAAAGTTGTATGTCGCATAAGTTGTTTAAGTTTTCGAGGTTAATATCAAATAACTTCGCCAAATCTTCGTTGACCCATACATTTTTTCATTGATTTCTAAAGTGAGTCTTCATGCTAAAATCTCACCCAATTTAAAGGCCCGGGAAATGCTACGATTAAGTTTAAAAATCATTTGTTTTTTCATTTGTTATTTAAATAGAGTTGGAATTTTTTTCTCCGCATCGTTAAAATGAAACCATATTTATCCTCCAGCTGAGCATACTCTTCATAGTCGACAAAATCGAATTATTTTTTTGCTAGCTAACAAAAATTTAATCTTATATTACTTTTTGATAAAATCTCGAAATAACTACTTTTACAAACCTTTTTTTAATAACTATGCAAATTAAAAAATATATTCTCGGCCAGGATCAATATTTAAGAATTAGAATTACACAAACTGGGTAACCAGTCTGGCAAAGCTCTTGAAATTGTAAAGTGCTTTATATATATATATATATATAGAATCTAAACGTAATAACCGTAAAACTTGGAACTACTTGGCACTATTCGCACCTCACCCGCCGCACAGAATGTACAAACTCTGCAATTTTACGTAAGTGCCAGGAACTAAAAGCTGTACGACGTACCTTTAGCGCTTTGATGTACTCCTCGACGGACTCGTTACCGTGCCGCCTACGCCCGCCGAAAATGAAGTAAACGTCGTACTTGAAGAGCAGCGTCTCAATGTCCGTCTCGCTGGCCTCATTGTGATAATGAAAATTCCGGGCGATCTCGGCGCCGACGCCGCCGATAAGCTTGAGGAACTCGACGCCCTGCTTGTGCGCCGGTACATACTTCTCGTCCATGAAGGTCAGGAAGCAATTTCGCCAGGCGATCCATTCTTGCCGCGACAGCGTCGCCAGCGGCCACGGGACCGGTAGCTTTTTATGCTTACTCTTGTGACAGCCTGCGTGATGGATAGAAGTTTTTTACTTTTTTAAATTAATATATCGAAGTTTCGAGTCTTAAATTGAGAAGTTTTTTTCCTGTAGAACGTTATATGTTTTGATAAAATGTAAAGTGAATCTTCGTAAAAATTTCATATAGCGAGTTAAACATGAAATATGCATCTCCAAGAAAAAAAAGTTTAGTAAAAATTACTAATTATTATGTAAAATTTACTATACTGTATTAAAATTTACTATGAAGTAGTATTGCATCCTTTGAATTTTTGATAAACATTCTGTGGTAACGTTTACGAGACAGTATGGTAATTTTTACAAAACTTTTTTTTCATTGTATTTATTTATTACGTTCGAGATCGGAATTTTCGACTGTGTCAAAAATTTTCTTTGAGTGTGTATGCAAACAGTAGCCTATATAAATAGTTTTTAATGGTATTTTTCTTAAATTATCAACATTGTTCGATTTTTTGTTTTCTAATACCTTTATCGCTTATTTTTACCGGTCACTGTTCTTGAAAACATCACAAAAAAACGTAATAATTAAGATACTTTTGAAAAGATAAAAAAAATTAAATAAGGAAAAATTCGATGTAGGAATCCAAAGTGACTCCCCCTCTCGCGCATGTTGATGATACCTACCTATATTGGACTATTAAGTGTCATACGGGTAAATGTTCTACCCGCTTTATGCCCGAAATAGAAATTGTCAGTGCAATCAATTAATTTCGTGTCGGCGGAGTATTAAGCATTCGATGACTATCATTATTTTATCTTTATAGCTCACCCAGAGCTTTTTGAATAAAAAGTCGTATATGTTGCGTGCTACTCGAACGCGTCCGTAAATAGACGGTTTTCAAGGTACAAGGTTATATACGCCTTTTTAAAAGCCTTTTTCTCTTGTATAGATTTCAAATAACATGGATTTGAACATTTCTTGTTCTTGTTTACTCTAATTGTAGATAGTATACAAATTTTAACTTTACGAGTGATTTTGCTGATTACGAGAAATTCTTAAACAGCGTAATTTTCATATAATTGTATAATTATCTTTTATTATTAAATTTCAATGAACTGTAAAGAGTTGTATGTGAAAAATACATGTGTATAAAAACTATCGACTTGTATTGAACGTTTTTTAAAAGTGACCTACTTGAAAATAGAACATTATATTGGCTTTAATTGCGTGAAACAATAGATAATTATGAATGGAATGATAATACCATGTACCATCTTACTAATATTCAAGCACCACGCGCAATGAATGAATTATCAACAATCAATATTCATTGCACAGTGAATAACCAGCATCTCCAAATTTAAAGTAATATTATATCTCTTAATTATACGATCACTACGTGGATAGCACTGTAAAATTATTGAGCCACTCTAGCGAGCCAAATTTACTTTAGAAACTTTTTAACTAAGCGATTGTTCACCTCAAGGTTAACTTCAATATATTCTAAACAATAATTTTATAATAAATCAGCTCATTTAAAAAAAAAACTCTTCGATCATTATTTCAATCTATTTTTATAAATTATAAAGAATATTATATTCGCACTTTATCAATTATGACGTTGCGTTCACAGTTCGTTGATGCGCGTAACACGACCCCCTCGAAATAACTCAATATACACCGCGCGCGCAGCGGAGCTCTCCCCCAAACACACACACACACACACATATATATATATATATATACCTACCTATTATATACTGTATCTCAAAACCATATCGCACACATCGCCAATGCGCGCACGCGCGATAAAGAAAAAGACATAATACCACTGACACATCGCGTGCGTGCACACACACGCGGTTCTCGGAAAAATCTCGGCTATGTCGGAACTATACCTAAGCACACCGCGCGCGCAGTGCAATTATCATCCATCGGCGAAACATGGCCGCGTGTGAAATTGCAGGTGTCCTGGCGCTGTGTGTGTATATATATATACACACACGCACACACACACACGCGCATATACGTGTGCACGAGTTTCGCGCCCGTACACACAACAAATCGTGCGTAATCGAACATTGAACTCGGTCGGCGGCGAGTCAATCAGCTGGCGCACGATTAGGATTTCTCTCTTCTCTTGTGAGAGACGCTTTCGTCGTCGCGCCTCCGTGCGAGGTAAATATTTATACCCGGAGTCGCGCGCATGGCTTTTTGGTGCGAGAGAGAAAGCGCCATGCCATGTGCGTGCGTATGCGTATGTGTCTGTGTACAAGCATGTAAAAGTATAAGAACGTTATGTAAATGCAACGTTGACTTACCCATTTCTCCTGCGGTCTGCAGGATCTATACGCACGTGGCGTGTGCGTTTACATACACGAATTTCAGGTGTATGTATCGCTTTGGTCTCCTGCTGTTAGAACGCTGACACTGCCACTACTGCCGTACAATCGGCTCGCGTCATTTTTTCAGCTGCAGCATGTGACTCGTGCACGAAGGGGAGACAGAAAGACGTGCAACAGGAGGGGAATCAGGCGAATTAAGGCGCGTTACGTATGTGTACGTGTGTCTATATAGGTAGAGGTCTACGTATAGTTTATATAATATAATCGAAGAAATTTGAGAACGTCCGCGAGTCGTGTTCCCCCCCGGTTATGTAGGATTGTAGGAATGTCAACAAAAATATATGTGTGCGGAGGCTGCGGCTGCCGCTCTGCCACTGAACCGAGACACACTGTGGTCTGCACTCGTGCGCTGCACGCGCGCGATTCGACTGGGCAGTCGGCGGTAGCCAGCGCCATAATATGTGTATGTGAATATATGTGTGTGTGTCTATATATATATATATATATATATATATACACACCGAGCTGTATCCTGTATGACTGTATACATACAAAGCGCGTGCATCATTGATGTAGGGAAAGAGAAAGGACGTACTCTATACTGTGTATAGTCAGGGGCCCGCGCTGCGAGGTCTTTGTGTCTTCGGTACTATACCTCACGAACATGACACTGAAGCACGTTGTCATAGGTGAATGCAGATTGTGTCCCTCCCGTGTTTCAAATTCTAAAGATTTTGATTCAGCGGGGGGATGAGTAGTGTACAGAATTGTAGTTGGTGGTGAAAGGTTATGTTTTGATTTTGCAGGCGGTGGAACCGGCTACATTGGGTCCAGCATAACGAAGGCGCTGCACGTACTAAACGTCAGGACGACCCTTGTTTCGCGTATGCCTGGCCCTGGTAGGATAACGTGGGTATGAGCAGTTTCAGGCTCGGGTTTTCGCCGCTGGTATATCGGCTTTTTCCATGTTTTGTTCGTTACATAAAAGCAGGCTATTAATTATAATTTTTTAATTTAAAAACTATATAATATGTTTCTTGTTTGGACCAATTTACAGTTCTTTTTTTTTAAGTTTTGCTGTAATAATATAATAATTTGTTTGTCTTAATGAAATGATTCTTCACTTTTAATATTTTATTTTTCGTATTTTTAAAATATATAAAAACGAAGCCTACAGAGGGCCTCATAAGCGTATGCAAAAGTACGTATATAAGAAGCGTACGTGAAATCGCAATAACATTAGCGAAATTTTCCGTTATTTTGAGAAAAATCACCTAAATATTCTCGATCAAGTAGAAAAAGTGAGCGCCATAAGTATTGTATTTTGCTTAGAGATTCAGTAGAAAGATTTGTATGTAAATATTTAATATAAGTAATGTTATTTTTTTGCCTATAAAATAATTAATAATTTTTTTTTTACATTCCCGTAAAAAAATATCAATGATATTATCATCAATAATTTAACTAATATAATTTCTATATATAGCTCTAATTTATTGTTATTATTAATTGTTATGCTCATAATTTAGCAAGAATTAGAAACTAATGGACTACCTAAAGATACAAGTGCAGTTATTAATGTTGCTGGATTGAATATTTTGGACTTCAAACAGCGATGGAGTTCTGGATTCAAACAAAGTGTCTGGAATAGCAGAGTAAAAACAACACAACAGTTAGCTAAAGCAATAGTAAATTCAGATGCAAAAGCTTTTGTTACAATTTCTGGAGTAGCTTATTACCCACCTGATGGAAAAGAGTACACAGAAAATGATAAATGTGAAAAATATGACTTTCTTTCAAGTAATTCTTTTATCAATGTTTATTTTTGTAATTAAAAATGAAATAAAAACAATACTCATGCTTTTTATATTTTAGAGTTATGTCATGAATGGGAGGCTGCTGCACAACTGTCTAAAGATTGTCAACCAAAACAAGTTACAATTAGATCTGGTGTTGTTTTGGGTAGGACAGGCGGCATGATTCAACAAACTTTTCTCCCTTTTTTCCTTGGGCTTGGTGGTCCCATTGGAAGTGGTACACAATACATGCCATGGATTCATATAAAAGATCTTGTTAATTTATTTATTCATGCATTGGAGAATGAAAATGTGAAAGGAGTTTTAAATGGAGTGGCACCTCAGGTTAATATAAACATTGTTTAAAATTATATAAAAGCACATTAATTAAAATTTGATTAACCAATAATTTAATCATTGTTTTATGCAGCTTGTAACTAATGCAGAATTTACAAAAGCATTTGCATCTTCTTTAAACAGATCAGCAATTATACCTCTACCAGCATTTGTCTTTAAAACACTTTTAAGTGCAGAACGGGCAAAGGTATGAGTGTTAATGTTGCAAGATTATTTTATTTTATAATAAATTTGATATATTATATAAATTTTCAGATTATGCTGGAAGGTCAGAAAGTAATACCTAAACGTGTCTTGGAATCTGGCTTTAAATTTGAATATGATACAATTCAAAAAGCTTGTAATCAATTTGGAGTGCTCTTTTACAAAGAAGCCTATTAATAAAAAATTCCTGCTTAGTCTTATATTGTAAATAAAATTTGTTATTAAAGTTAAATTATTAATAAATTTAATGAATAGTATTATGTTTTATCAAATTTTTAAATAAAATGTTTATACAAAACTTTATATGAATGCTATTTTTGTAACAAAAATTAATCTTTTATTCTTGCTTTTTAATTACACTGTTTAATGCTATTGTTTTACTATTTTTATATGTTTTATTTAAGTATTTAAATTACTAAATGCTTTGTAACATTTTATGGAACTAATTTGTTTATAATTGATAAATTGAATGTTTGAATACAAATTTACAAGAATTCTTTATTGTCAGTTTATAAAAGTAATCAAATATTTGGTTTTTAAATTACTATATTTAAACTATATTTACAAAAGACAGTTATTAAAATATAACTAAGTAATCTTACAGTTAAACTACTTCTAAAACTCCATTTTCATATCTAGAAAGAAAAGAGTAAAATTATTATCAGGAGCTAAAATAATAAACTATGAACTTGCATAAACATTTATCTTACCACTCCTTTTCAGTTTATCTCCTCGTTGTGAATTTTCAAGACCTCTTAGGAATTCTTGAAAAGCATGAAGTGGTTTGTTCAAACTGGTTTTCTTATAGTCTTTTATTCTTTTTACATTATCCACTGATTCCCCTTGTTCAGTTATTTCTTTTGCATCAAAAGCATTAATTTCATTGATTAATGTTTTAATAGTAGGTACATTATCAGGATTAAATTGTTCCACTACTTTTGGATTGATAGGTACACAGACTTTGCCAGTCTTTGGGTGAACAACAAATGGAGATTTCAACAAGTGATTCATTCCTTTAGTTACATTTATATCCAATCTTGGGTAAGCATACTGAATCATTATTTCACTAATAAGGTGAGGTGTCCTACGCCACTTTTTAGATCCCTGAAATACAACAACAGAGTTAGAAATGATAATTATTATTTCACAATATTATGTAAGATTTGTTAGGAATTTTTCAAACAAAATTACTGACTGATTGAATTTGTTCTTTGAAAAAGTTTGAAAATGCTTCCCATTTTTTAACACCTGTTGAGTGCTTGTCCAAAACTGCTTTTGCCTCAGCTCTAAGATCATCTTCACCAAGCATTCCTAAAAATTTATTAACTCTCTCTTCTGTACTTAACATGCCTTGCTCTTCTACACACATTTTTACAAAATGAGGCTCTATTATTTCAACAGCTCTCCTAGAAATTATTTATATATAAAATACAGTTTTTATCGATTTGAAATGATTAAAAAACTGATACTTGCTTAACAGAGTGATGCATTTTCCGTATGATTTTTACTTTCTTTTTTTGAAATTCTCCACCTGTTATCAATTGTAAATAATGAGCTACAGCCTTTCTGCCATTCTGTGTTAAAAATCGAGCTTTTTTATCACACACCCAACAATGAATTCCTCTTCTTCCAGAGAATACCCACAAAATATTATCAAATCCAAAATCATCTAAAATAAAAAATTTAATCTTTATTTTACATTTTTAAAGAAATTATTATTAATTGCAGATAAATTTAATACCTCTTAATGCAGTATCTAAAATTTTAACAGCCAATACCATATATTTCCAACATTTATTACAAACATCTGTACCTGTGCAGCAAGTTCTTACTTCATCGTAATCTGTCATATCAATATCAATAACTAGTTCTCTTTGTATAGGTTCAAATTTGACTTCTCTTCTTTTGTGGGATGGCCTAAAAGTAAAAAATGACGATATATTATTGCTTATTTTATAAATATGTACTTATAGATATTATTTTACTTACGCAACATTATAAACAGCACCAATATCTATTTTGTAAGGGCACAGCCTCTTTATTTCGATTTTTAAATCCTCAACTTTGCTGAATGACTGGTACCTGATGTATATATCATCTCGTAATGTGAAAGAAAACTCTCTGCGAGAAAATGTACTGGCTACAACAAAAAATATTTAATAATTATTGATATGACTTTTACAATAAAATGTTTACTACTAGTTAGCATTCCTTACCTTCACCATAACTTAACCATCGATAATATTCGAGGTAGGGAAAGAACCTTGTGTAATACAGAGGAAGCAAATCTGCTAAGCTAGCGTCATCCATTATACAATAACAATCAAACTTAACAAAACAAGTGTAAAATAATTTTTTTCAAAACTGTGTCATTTGCAATATTGAAAAGTCCGATAACCACCAAATTTTGTGAATTTTTACACTGAAATCCTACTTATGAGAAAACACGTTACACGCGTGCACCAACGTTGATGCTTTCATTGCAAATATAATAAACTAGTAGTATGAAGCCAAAGTGGCGGGAAAATCGAGCTCAAGTTAGGTCAGTCACGATCTGGAATTCTGGACCAATCGCGTGCTCCGCGCTAGCATGATACATCAAGTTCATCGACGGTCAATAAGGAAGATTCTCGTATTCCCGACGACTTTTTCCAGAAATGCGTAGTCTGCCTGACAATCGTCATTCTTTGCAATTATTACCGTTCACCGCCTCAGTCAGCACTCATATCAGCAGTCTGCACCGTTGACTCGTCGACATCGTCACGCGCACGCACGCTCTCTCTCGCGCCGTTGTTGTTTTCGTTCTCTCTTCAGTGCATGTCAAGTGTCGTTCGTGATTGTTATAATCGCACCAAGATTGCGGAGCCTTTTTACGGATGAGGATGCGAAAGAACGCAGGGCTCAAAGAGTTTTCGTCGGGGTTGAGATGCCAGAAGAGATTTCGCGCAGAGGAAGATAAGAGGGCGGAAAAATTAGGTTAGAACAACAACGACAACGGCGACGATTTGACGGAAGCTGCTCCAATGGATAATGGTGTGTGCAATGGACTCCCATCTGCTTTCAGATGCATTAATGATTTTGTTATTCTTTCATTTTTATTTTACTCTGGTTTTTTCAACATTGACTCATGATTTTTTAATTATTTTTAAATAAATTTAAATGTCTAAAATCAAAGTTATAATTGGTTTTACAGTTATATATTTTCATCATGACAAATTAGTTTTTGTTTGAATGTCTCTTGATGAGATAATTTTCACAGTTGTGTTTCCAGCATTTAAAATATCATTTATGGCTGAAAATATATGTTCATTACCACACTTTTGTGAAAGTGTAACTGTAATTTTGATAAGGATAGAGTCAATAAAATTTTTTGATAACCTAAATGCTGTTATGTTAAGTTCAATTAGAAGCAATGATTCATTTTACCAAATAACTTTCTCTTGTGAGTAGCTGAAAAGTAACTTTATTTTTGTGCAAATAGACACAGTGTTGGTTATTTAAATTCTACTTATTACTTTGTATTAATAATTTTTTGTAAATATTACAGAAGTTTTTAAATAATAATATAATTAATGCATTTTTTACTTTTTTTGTTATTCAGTGCTAAGGAAAGTTAAGAAAGAAGTCATCAAGATGAATGGAATAATTCCTGAAATGGAGCAGATCATTAGTCAACTTGAAAGAGGGACTGTAGTTACCAAATTCTTTCCTAGAAAGAGACCAGAGAAAAAGACTTTAATGATACGCCGAGAAACTAGGCAAATTGTTTGGGCCAGAAGTACTACATCTCGTCCTTTTGATGGCTCATGTAATTACTAATTTATTTTGTGAAGTTTTATTTTCTTTATGACCTTTTTATGGAATTTGAAAATTAATTTTTTTCAGTGGACATAAGAGAAGTTAAAGAAGTAAGAATAGGCAAGAATTCAAAAGACTTTGAAAAATGGCCAGAAGATGCTAAACGAATAGATAATTTAAGATGTTTGGTTGTCTATTATGGTTCAGAATTTAGGCTGAAGACTCTTTCAATATCTGGTAATTAAAAAGTATATTGATTGTATTTTTAAACTGTAATTAAAATTAATATTACAATTGATTTTAGCTTTAAGTGAGAAAGAATGTGAATTGTGGGTTAAGGGCCTTAGGCATTTAGTGCAAGATACAATATTTGCTCCATATCCTTTACAAGTTGAAAGGTGGCTTAGAAAGGAATTTTATGCTATGGAAAATTCCCACGAAACGTAAGTATTTAATTCTTTTATCCAAATTATTTATCTAGGAAAATTTATTATACTAAGAAAATTTTTATTTCCAGTGTTAGCCTGAAAGATGTCAAAACTTTTCTGCCAAGAGTAAATTGTAAAATACCAACAAACAAACTTAGAGAAGTGTTTCAAGAAGTTGATACGAGAAATCATGGTGAATTAGGATTTGATGATTTTGTGATACTTTACCATAAACTTATGTTCGATTCAAACGTAAGTAAATTAGTGCAATTTTATTTTGATTTATTATGATTTTCATTTTGATTTTCATTTTGATTTGATTTTAATTCATGCAAATACTGTACTTCTTCACTTTATTTCAGAATTTATCAGACTGGACTAACTTATTGTGTTATTCAAAGACTGGGATGGCAGTAACTCTGCAAGAATTTCAAAACTTTCTACTTGCAGAGCAACAAGATCCTTTAGGAAATAATGAATCAGAAGTTTCTCGTTTTATTCGCGAATATTTGCAGGATCCTCAAAGAGATGTTCAGGAACCATATTTTTCTTTTTCAGAATTAATAGATTTTTTATACTCCAAACAAAATGAAATTTGGGATAGTAAATATGATCAAGTCTTCCATGATATGACAAGACCTATGTCTCATTATTGGATTGCTTCTTCACATAATACGTAATATTTGTTTGATTATTAAAATTAAAAATATTTATTATTTGTTATTAGACTGAAATATTTAAAAATAAATTTTTAGTTATTTGATGGGTGACCAAATTAGTAGTGAAAGTAGTTGTCAAGCATATGTTCGAGCTTTAAGAGCTGGATGTAGATGTATTGAATTGGACTGCTGGGACGGACCTGATGGAATGCCTTTTATATTTCATGGCCACACTTTGACAACAAAGATTAAATTTTTAGATGTTATTAAAACTATCAAAGAGCATGCTTTTGCTACTTCTGAGTAAGTTTCGTTGCTAGATTCATACCATTTAAAATTTTGACAAATGTAGAGTTAGAAGAAATAATTTGTTTATTCAAATTTTAGATATCCCGTTATCCTATCTATCGAAGATAACTGCACGCTACCGCAGCAACGAAAGATGGCCGTAGCTATGCAGGATGTCTTCGGCGACATGTTGCTGGTCCAACCGGTCGACAAAAACGAAACAACTTTGCCTTCGCCTTACGCTTTACGTAGGAAAATTTTGCTGAAACACAAAAAGCTGCCCGACGGCGTCGATGAAAGTTCATTTGTCGTTCGAAATGATGACAGCAGACAAGAAATGGATCTAAGAAACACCGTCAAAAATGGAATCTTGTATTTAGAAGATCCTGTTGATCGAGAATGGAATCCGCACTTTTTTGTTTTGACAGAACAAAAACTGTTTTATACTGATATATTTTCTAGGGCACAAGAAACAGAACCTGAGGAAGATGATGAAGCTGTTGTAAGAAATCCAGGCGACGTATGTTTTTATAAAATTTTGAATACTAACATCTCATATTTTCTTTAGTTAATTCTTCATCGAAAAAATGAATTATTTCAGGGGGTACCGAATGACGAATTACATTTCGGCGAAATGTGGTTTCACGGAAAACTGGCCCGTGGAAGAGAAGAGGCAGAAGAACTTTTACGAAGATATTCACAGTTAGGTGATGGAACATTTTTAGTAAGGCAATGCGTTACATTTGTTGGAGATTACTGTTTATCCTTTTGGAGAAAGGGCAAAGTTAATCATTGTCGTATAAAGTTAAAACAAGAAATGGGTCAAACACAATTTTATCTAATAGATACGCATTGCTTTGATAGTTTATACAGCCTTATAACATACTATCGCAACCACCCATTAAGAAGTCAGGTGAGAAATATTTTATAAATATTACTTATCACAAGGGAATAAATAAAACTTGCAAAGTAGCTTAGTGCTGGCTCTTTGTCCACTAACTAAAAATATTTAAAAAATTGAACATCAATGCCAATAGCTTTCAATGTACAGTTACAGAGTTTTTGCATGTACATACAATTTCATTTTCAAAATAATTTTCGAAAGATATAAAAGAGATAATACAAAACACTTTTAGATAATTATACAACATTAATTTGTTTCAAAATTACACTCAGAAGCATTACAACAGTCAACGGGTATAAGGTAAATAAGTATGCTTTGATATTTACCAGTGTACCATTTCATTGTTTTGTTTACCCTTATTATAATTTCGTTTTTTTATTTTGACATTCTAATTGTTGCCCGTTTACAGTCCTTTTCTTATATTTTTGTCCTAAGTGATTTACAAAATATGTATTTTGTTAGAACCTTGTTTTTACACTTATGGTATACACTTGCTAAGATACACTAAAATTTATGTATCACTTTTTACAGTTGGTTATTACATATCTCCAAATGTGTTGTCTAATTAAAATTAAATAATATTAGCATGTAATATTTATGTAATTTTTTTACAGTGTTATTATAATTAAGAACATAATACAATGGGGGGGGTCCAATGTTTCGACGACTCACTTGAAAATTGAAGTCAACTATAGACGTTCTCCATTCCGACATAAGCTACTGCCGATTGTTCAAAATTTCGACATTCTATATGCCGAAAACCATATTTCCGAATGTAACAATTCACCTACCGTCCAAAGCATCGAATTTCATCAATACGATTTTACAGCGAATTAAATTCGTTTTAAAAAAATTTAACTCGTTAGAAACTTTTTCATTGGCTGTAAAATCGTATTGATGAAATTCGATGCTTTGGATAGTAGTTGAATTGTTACATTCGAAAATATGATTTTCGGCATATAGAATGTCGACATTTTGAACAATCGACAGTAGCTTACGTCGAATGGAGAACGTCTATAGTTGACTTCAATTTTCAAGTGAGTCGTCGAAACATTGGACCCCCCTCATTTTGTCCGCCACAAACGCTTGCCACTTATCGAGACTGGTGGAATATTTTTCCCGTACTTCTGAAGGTACTAGGGTCCCAAAATACGCGGTACCGTAGGTGTGCCCCAAAAAAAATTTTATTAAGTTTTTTGACCCCAGTTTTTTCCACTTTTTTGGAGAGATGCACATATTTGATCTCCTATGCGACTCACGTGAGATCTCATATGTGATTACATATGAAGTCTCATAAGATTTTCCAGTAGGGGGTAAAGTAATTGTTTTATTAAATAACGGAGCATATATAATTTGTGTTTTAAAAAATATCATATAACAGAGCTTGCACATAATTACTTTTACATTTTAAGCAAGCAAAAATGATTCTATATTTTTTTATTGATTCGAAAGAGTTAAAAAATTGTGACTATAATTTTAAATTAAAAATTCATCCATAATTGATCAATTAATTTTTTTTTCTGTAATAGTAGGAAAACATGGCACGAAAAGCTGCTATATAATGATATAATACTTCCGAAAAAACTACACTCCGTACTCTAGATATTACGTATATAACTACAGAATTTATGATTTAATTGTTTCATTGTTTATTAAAATTGAACAGTTATCAGCTGAACGATGCCAATATTGCGACGAAGATCTGGAAATGATGAGACAAGCGCATCCCGTACTCGTAGTCAACACTAAGTAACCGTGTGCAGAAGTATAAGGTCAGGGTCGACTCCCGCGTATGTTCGCGGGCACGTTTTCGCGTAGTCGACGCGGGCTATGACGCCTGCCCGACAGTCACACACCTATATATATATACACGTGCATGCGTGCATTATACGAGCCGACGACCTCGAAGATCGCTGCGCGCTCGCGCAGAAGCGATGCCTGTCGGCAGCTGTGCGCGCGTTATCTGCGCGAGCTCGCACGCAATAACAAGTATATTTTCCGATCGCCGGCCCGCGCCGGCTTTTCGTACACTCCGTTTTCACGCGCTCTTGTCGCGCAGCGCTAATTTCCCGCGCCTCGCCACGCGGTTTCAGTCGCGCACTGGTCGTTCAACTTGACGCCTGCGCGCGTGCGCGTATATATTTCACCTATACGTAAAATTTACGTAAGTGACTGAGCTTTTAGACGCGAGTGACGCTCTTTCCCAATCGGGCCAATTTTGCCTTGGACCGGCCGTATAATATATGTACGTGCGACGTGGAAGAGTTTTATCGGCGCATGTGATGTTTTTATCATCGGAACTTTCGTGAATGATCCAAAGCGGCGAGATTCGCGATAGCGGAGCTTTGTTCCCTCTCGAATTGGCGCTCAATAACTGGATTATTGGGACGCACGAGTGCCGCTGTGTGTCGCGTAATTTATTTTTCGAATTAGCATCGACCGTCTCTCGTCGCGGTTTACCTTCGGTTTTCATATCGAATTCAATTTTATAATGTGCTTCCGGCATTTGCTAATTAATCATAAAGTGTGCAATAACAATATTGATATTATTGTATAATCTGACATTTCAATCACTGTAATAATCCTTTTAAAGATAAGAGCTTTTAATAATAAGAACGAACTGAAGTATGAAGTTCTGTCCAATAGTTATTCAAGAAGAACGAGTTTTTTCCTGCACTCATCAAGTATTCGCGCACAAAAGACGTCACAAGAGAATCTTTTTTCCGATATAAAAAACGGCCAAGCGGATTGTAAATATAATCAAATACGCGGAAAACCAAAATAGCCCGTAGGTACGTTATCGAGTGTCGTAACAACTGTTAACGTTGCGTTTTCCTACACGCAAGTGCATTATTTTTTAATTGGGTAAACGAACAGCAGTGTTTGCAAAAGCGTACGAGGAAAAGTGAAATGATTTTTACAAAGACTGTTACATATTCACTCGAAATGACAGAGAGGAATATGAAGAAAATTTTTTAAAAATTCAACGAACTGAGCTTCACTTTTTTTAGATTTCTGTCTAGTGCTCAATACACGCGTTGTTTAAATGCTCTGCTTTGCATAGATGTAAAATGACTGATTCAAAGAAGTTAGCAAAATTACGTCCAAAAACAAGAAGGTAAGGTCGCTTTGTATATTTCTTTTCCAAAATATATACAACCATTAACATGCATGCGACAGTCTTATACGTTAGAACTCATTACTTTTGTCGAGTAGTCATTATATTACATGATATCTTATTATATTTAGCTTATAGAATTCTGTTTATTTTATTCAATTATGCTAATAACAAACAGTGGCTCGCTGCTGTAACTAATCTGTCGCATGTGCATTTTAATATGCAGGTTTTTTTTTAATACTTATCAAATAATTTACCTTATCACATAAATAGAGAAGAGTTGCGCAGTATCGATCACCATCGCTAATCCAGCTAGACCTTTGATTCTATCGATAAAAATTAATGCATAGAAAAAGAATTTGCTTTATAATGAAAAATTGAATATTGATAAAATTTTATATAATTCGAACCATCTTAATTGTTTTATGCACATTGTAATTATGAAAAAATATGAATTTAACTTAATATAAATTATAGCCAAATAATAATTTAGATAGCCTTAACGCACAATTACGTCTTCTATATAAGATACGACGACCGACACTGTCGGCTAAAAGAAGAGTGAACAATATACTGCGAGCAAAAGTCATTTCATTTTCGATCATACTAAGTTGCCAATAGATCTTATAAACTGAAATACACGTTAATTTAGAAAATGCGGACATTAAAAAGGTAGAAATTATTATATTCTAACATAATACGTAAAATGTAAACTCTGTAGCTAAAATATTCGACGCGAAGTGTGCGTCTGTAAATAGCACTGCCAAACCTTATTATATATCGTTAAGAACGAGAAATGTTTGTCGCCAGCCTCTATTGGGCGCTGGCAGACTCTGGTCAACTTTTATATTTTACGTGTAATACATCAAATTGTTTGATAAGATCGCACAGAAAAGTTAAGAAACAAAATCTTTTTGAATTCAGAAAAAATTAAAAGTTTTGTAAAATGCATGTCGCCGCTGTTTTCATTTGATAGTAATTGAACGAAATTGGCAGTCAACAAGTTAGATAAAGTGTTACGAAAATTTTTATCATAAAAAGTAAATTTAAGTTCATTATCATGCAGTTTCGTGCTGGCCCAGATATCTTAACCTTGAAATATTCGATAATGAAGTCGAAGGAATCAATTTAAAATAGAAATCTAAATTAACAAACCCATCGATTGATCGTAAACACGTGTTGTCAAAATGTTAAAAGTCTTAAATTTGTTTTAAAAATAGTGTACTGGGAAAAAATGTTTTATATATGACCATATCTCTTATTTAAAATTCGGCATAAACATATATAATTGTACGTGATCTATATATCATAACATATGATCATAATTATATCGATTTCGTCTCCATAAAAAAATACATATATTAAAAAAGTATGATCATATATGGATGCCTCTTGAAGTTGTTTTTCATACATGCGAATATACACACACACACACACACACACACACACACACACACACACACACACACACACACACACACACACACACACAC
>JAYJLV010000046.1:19000507-19015340 GCA_036873485.1 Torymus texanus
AAGTGCACGACTATGTACTCCACCAATAAGTGCATATTAACTTTGAATAAGTGAAATTTCACTTATGTTACTTTAGATAGGCAATCAGAGACCGGACCGTATAATGACGCGTAGGTTATTTTGACCAACGTTTTTCTTATACATATATCTGTATTTCACCAGTGCTATGCGATTGTTTGGATTTTCAGCTTTTCTAGAGGTATAATTGGATTATTTCTACTGTGCATGTGCTCTCTCAATATTTTAACGAAGCGCGCGCAAGATTTAACGAATCTATTAATGAATTCCACTTGCAACTTAACGAAATCAAACCGCTTTTTATTTCAACAATCGATTGGAATATTCAAATATAGAGTACGCGTAATTATTTCTCTATTAAATCTTGAATGATTTTTGCGTGAATAATAGAAAGTGAAGCTAAAGGTAGCAAAATTTAAATGCGGTGAATTGATTTATGAAATCAATCTATTGTTATTTCATTCTCACAAATATTAATGAATGGGTAATTAAAATTTAATTTCATATTTATCCAAAGAAACCTAACGGTGTCGTACCAGTTTCAGGTTATGACATTTTATTGCAATTTCTTCATAAAACTTTGAAAGAACTTGCTAATTATGTAAAAAAAAGTTTACCTCCAATAGTTTTTGTTTATTAGTAACTTCTCTTGCTCCATATAAGAAGCGAATTTGCGAACAATTCAACGAGTACTTAATTAAAAAACCAGATTACTTTTTTACATGACATAATTTTTGCATATCCGCCACATACATAATCCACGTAAGAGAAACTTTAATAAAACCCAAACAATAACGAGGCCAGTATTTAATTGTTATAATATTTTCCAGCCTTTTAATATCCCTACGATTCTTCAAACTATTTTCCGAGTAGTAACCGCACCAAAAACCACTGAGAAAAAAAAAGTTAAAATTTGAATTAAAATCTGCATTCCGTATTATTCTTCTGTTCTGACAGGCTAATTGAGTCCGATGCTAAATCGCTGAGCTCGCTGCAGAGCAACCACAGCCGCAAGGGCTCGGACACTTCGCAGGTGTCCCTGCAGTCGGGCTGCAGTGCGAACGGCGGTGGGGGCGATGCCTCCTCCTCCGGCTCAGCTGCAGCCCGGCGCAACACAAACCCGGGCAATGGGGCGCCGAACGATACTGGTGAGGAGAACACCTGGACGCTGTGGGGCAATATCGTCGCCGACTGGGACAACCAGTGGAAAAAGCGCAAGGATTTCGTCAAGGAGCTCGTGCGACAGGGCATACCTCATCATTTTAGGTAGGTATTGATGTGTTTTTCTTTTTTTGTTTAGATTTTTAGTTTTGGAAAAGTTTGGTATTAGATAGGATACATTGGTTTGATCCAGCGTGAGTTAGATCCAGCATAAGTTCGAACCAGCTGGTTGGCGTTCTAAAATGTACTCGACTACGTAATGTCGTTCTATTAAGTGACAGATTTAACATTATGAGATTGCATAGTGAAATCTTAGTCATCCTGGGTTTTCTTCACGCCAAGATTGAGTACAATTCATTGAGATTGAATTATCTACTTAAGAAGAGTTTTTTTATAAAAGATAGTTGATAAAAATTGAATATTTCCATTTTTTATTATTATTATGATTATTAGCTAATTGATTAATCAAATGTGATACTTATTATCTTACAAATTATGTGATTTGAACACCGGAATTCTTTATCTGTATACAATAATTAACCGCAAATCTGATATAATTTTAGTTATCATTTAGAGTATGATACAATTTTATGTAGGATTTACGATTTAAATTACTTGAATGAATTTAACTGTGTCAGAATGAATAGGGGGTCAAAGAAACTGATTTGAAAAAGATGAAAGCTAGATCTAAGAAAAAGTTAATTCCATTAGATTCCCATTAGAGTAATGTATACCATACAAGAAATTGAAAAAGAACGTCAATGTACCGAATATAAACTGAGTTATTACAACTTTAATATTGTTGATCTGTCGCTCTCGAAATAGCTCTGTACTAATTTTACTTGCGATGACGTTCGAGTCGTAATCTATATGTAGTAAAGAAGCTGGAAGTAACACGGGATTATTTCTCATGCGATCTATATCTATTTAAGGATTGAGAACGTGGCTTTTAAATACATGATTCAATAAGCATGTAAAAAAAATACGTCAATTTAGATTAAAAATATTATTAAATGGCACACTTGCCACTGTGGTTTTTTAACCCATTCAATTAACCGTAAATTAATACTGCGAAAAGATTATAAAAGGAAAATATTGAAAATGAAAATAAACATGTGTTTATTATAACGTGATTTACAAACACTAAGTAGATACTTTTTATGAACTTTATGACAGCGAATAAATAACATTTCTATCGACATTACAGGGGCATCGTCTGGCAGCTGCTGTGCGGCGCGCACGACTCGCCGGTGAAAAAGCAGTTCGCCGACTACATAAAATCCACCTCGGCCTGCGAGCGCATCATACGCCGGGACATAGCGCGCACCTATCCCGAGCATGACTTCTTCAAGGAGAAGGATGGCCTCGGACAGGAAAGTCTCTTTAACGTCATGAAGGCTTACAGCCTGCACGACCGTGAGGTCGGATACTGCCAGGGTTCCGGATTCATCGTCGGCCTCTTGCTCATGCAGGTTCGTATAAACGCTCTTGCATATACTCAGTTGATTTGGCTTTGGTTTTGGAATTTGAATTGTATCTAATTTTTATGTTATGAATTCGTTGTAGTTTAGAAGAAGTTCAAAATAAAATCTCTGTACAGATTTCAAATTTCTTTGTATAGCATTTAAAACAGTCGTATTTTTTATGATTCAGATACATTTTATAAGTAACGCATTTATCATACTATAACTGTAATGTTCTATACTTAGAAGCTATTAATGTAAAGACAAGGTATAGCATAGTCCTCATGCTACGTATATAAAGATACTTCATAGATAAATTTGACGAAAGGCGAAAAAACTTTGTAGCTTATTTCAAGAAACCGTTTATTTTTATAATGATTTGTTAAATCAATAGTGTCACATTTAAACACCAGACATTTCAATGTAAAAAACAGTTTGATGACTCATAAACTTGCTTTTCACTTAGTCACATTCTGGGAACAGTGTAATAATTATAGAAATAAAAAAGTCTTTTATTCTTGAGTTCGAAATATATACGAAAATTTTGTTATCATTATTTCATTTCACTTTCTAAAACATGAATATTCTTAAAATATTATTTTTGTAACACTAACAAGTAAATCCAAACTATCTTTAATTTAGAAGCAGTAATCTTAATAATAATGACATTTTCATGCAGCAAATGCCGGAGGAGGAGGCGTTCGCCGTATTGGTCGCCCTGATGCAGGACTATCGTCTGCGTGACATGTTCAAACCGAGCATGGCCGAGCTCGGCGTCTGCATGTACCAGCTAGAACACCTCGTCGCCGACACGCATCCCGAACTCTACGCCCACTTCACCGCCCAGGGCTTCCACACGTCGATGTACGCCTCTTCGTGGTTCCTCACTCTCTTCACCACTGCTCTCAGCCTGCCGCTCGCCTGCCGCATCTTCGACGTCTTCCTCTCCGAGGCCATGGAGATCATCTTTAAGGTCGCCCTCGCGATGCTGCAGCTCGGCAAAGAGGATCTGCTCAGCCTCGATATGGAGGGAATGTTGAAGGTGGGCGATTGACGAATTGTTTGTTTTTGACGTGGCGAATTTCTCGTTTATTGCAGTGGCGTGAGGCGAATGTAAAAAAAAAATATAAAAAGTTGAAGATAAAATAATTATTACATCGGAGTATGTTGGCAGTCTTTCAAAATTATTCGTTTTGAAAAGTTGGTGTTTTCTAAGTTGTAATTCAAAAGCAGGACTTGTAATATAAAAATGATCACGGGTAGGCTCAATATACTTGTTTTATATGCTCTTGACTCTAGATTAAGATTAAAGCGATGGTACTTGAAACACTTGAGATAAACTTAAAAGAAAGCGCTAATTTAGTGGCCCCAAACTTCCTGCTTAGTCGATTATGCTGGCATTCTAAAACAACGTTTTTTATATAAAGTTATAATATGTAAACTAATAATCTTTTTATACGAGATAGCGTAAACAAATTTTGATCCTATGTAGAAAAAATTAAAATAGTTTACTAATACCATCTGTCTATTTCAGTTCTTCCAAAAGGAATTGCCTGGCCGAGCTGAAGCGGACCCAGATCGTTTGATGAACATCGCTTACAGTATGAAAATAAATCCTAAACGTATGAAGAAATTGGAAAAAGACTATACGGTTTTGAAAATGAAGGAACAAGAGGAGATGGTCGAACTCAGAAGACTTAGGGCAGAAAATAGGTTACTCAGACAACGAACTGAACTTTTAGAAGCTGAGTCTGCGGAACTTGGTAAATAGAACATTCTAAATTCAAATTAAAATATTTGGGGTCATTTCCAACTAGTATATAAAAAGAAAATTTGAATAATGGTGGATTTTAAAAATAACATTAATAACTCTGGTAACGTCTATAAGAGAAGAAAGTCTATCAACAAAGTTAGTGTATTTTTTAATTTAATTTCTTTAACAGTAGTTAATTTCAATTTTTACTAGTGAGCTTACATTTTTAAAAGTCAATGAAAAATATTTTAATTGAGTTTATACACATAAAGTTATGTTATTTATATCAATATCGACAAGTTATTACTAACGATTTTCAAGCTTCAATAAAGCGATAAACCTTATCTAGTATACATACGTTATCAGTCTCTCCCCTAACGAGAATTTTCTCTACATTCTAGCCGACCGACTAGTCCGCGGCCAGGTCTCGCGCGCTGAGGAGGAAGAGACGGCCTTCGTCATTCAGCGTGAGCTGACGGCTCTGCGACACACTCACTTGGAGACGACTCATCAACTGGAGCAGGCGCACGAAGAGTTACGCTCGCTCTCGATACTCCTCGAGGAAAACGTTAACTCAAAGCAGTCCTCACTCGACGAGATCATGTCGAAGCAGGAGGCGCTCGGTCAAAAAGAGGAGATGATACAGTGTCTCCAAGAGGAGCTTGTCAGAGTCAGACTGCATGAAGCCGAGAATGATGCCACGATCAGAGATTTGAGAGGCAGGATCCAGGAACTGGAGCAGGATAAGAAGACTCTGAGAGAAAGCACGCCTGATAACTCGGTAGCTCATCTGCAGGAGGAGCTCATCGCTGTCAAATTGAGGGAGGCCGAGGCGAATTTATCGTTGAAGGTAGTAGCTCTCTGCCTGTGAATTTTCTATCACCACGAATAATAATATATCAATATTTATAATTTTAAAGATATTGAGTTAAAAAAAAGTCACATCTGTGTTATTAATTATTTTGATATATTTATATAAGAATTAAAGAATAATAATGATCGGCATTTAAAGCGTGGATAGTAATTTTCTAATGTGTAGATTCTAGACTGAAAAATATTTGGTAAAAAATTTATTTTCGAGTGAACGTTTTCAATCCGTTTTATCACTACCCAACAATTAATATTAAAATCTGATGCAGGATCTTCGCCAAAGGGTAACGGAATTGAGTAGTTCCTGGCAGAAGCATCTGCAGGAGCACCGAGCTGCGCACTCTGCCCCGGCCCCAGATTCGACGCCCAAAAAGTTGTTGTTCTGGGAAAATCGAGGCCATGAGGTGCAGAAGCTTGAAGAGGACCTCATGACCACGCGCATACGTGAGATGGAGGCCCTTACAGAGGTAAAAGAGTTAAGGCTGAAGGTGATGGAGCTGGAGACACAAGTGCAGGTGTCGACGAACCAGCTGCGTCGCCAGGACGATAACGGCAAGGTACTTAAGGACGAACTCGAGTCGGCGCTCGCCCGCGAAAAGGAGCTTGAGACGAAATTGAGAGAGGCGCACGATAGGTATACGGATCTCGAGTCCAAAATGAAGGACGACACGATGATGGCGAGAATCAGAGACGCCGAGCATGCACAGCAGGTCGCCGAACTCTCCCAGAAGATCTCCGTTCTTGAATTGAAGGTTTGACTTTTATCGTGTTATTGCTTGTTTATTTTTATTGTTGTCTTTTTTATTAGAGATACCTTTTAACATAGTTTGAATTTGGTATTTTAGAATGAAGAAATGTACGCCGAAGGTGAATTGAGAAACAATATGGACGATAGTGAAAGAGTGCGTGAATTGCAAGACAAAGTTGCAGAATTGAAGGCTGAGGTGAGTATCTAGAGGGTGTTTACGAAAGCACTTACTCCAATCGCGATGTGAGTTACCCGATAAAGATTCTGCATTGCAGTAAGAGGTAGCAAAACGCAAAATTAGAAAACATCATAAGCATACTAACAATTGGGAAAGAAACTAAAAAAGAAATATACAATTAGATCTATTAATACTTCTTACTTCGATGTAAAAGGGAGTCATGCTTATCACCATTTTTAACTGCTTAACATTGCACTGTAAAATATACCCACAGCTTCATATATATATTTATCAGTAATTCAAATAACTAAGTAATGGATCCTCTCCACAAGACAAATTAACATTTACAGAACTTGTATACTAAATTTCGGGGTATTTTCTGAACGACAAATTTATGAAATATGCTTCTCTCGCTTTTGTGCATAGAGAACTTCATTTCATGATTACTATAATCGTGCTTTGCTTATTTATATTCACTTGCATTGATGAGAAAAAAAAAATTGCAGTCGATACTCTCGTCTTTTACGACACGAATCAGTGTTATAGCTTCTTTTATTTTAATTAAATCTTTTATTAAAGATCAAGCTTATCATGCTCTGATTAGATTCATTTATTTTTAATGAAACTGACAATTTAGATCAGAGCGTCATTATTTTGGTTTCCACTCTGATCTCTGATGATTGTTTACTTTTTTTGTCAATTTTTTCAGAATTACTTTAAAATTAAGAATATAATTCACACGAATTGGATTCGCACAAGTACGTAAGTTCAATAAAAACAGAATGTAGCTTGTATACAAGCTGTATAAGAAAAATGAAAGAAAATAGAAAATCTGAAGCAAACAAAATCTGGATCGTACAAAAACAGAATCACTGGCTCTAAGAGGTAAACAAATAAATTTTTTGTCAAAAAGTATAATCGCATTGTGAAAAGAATACTTTTTGTAGCAAATGAAAAAAATCTGATAATTAATAGAATTTGAGTATTGCAGTGCAAAATTAGGTTCATAGGTAATTTATGATTAATGAATTTCTATTAGATTAGTTAGGAGGTAATTCTATTGATGAAAATAATTGAGCCTCACAAGATTCTATTAACAAAAGTCTATTTCTCGGTTACACTTATAATTAGATCAATAACTCAATCGAAACGTATTTGGTGTCCGGGGGATATAATTTATATGACTATCTTTGGGTACTGAACTAACTGGCTTATGGTGATTCAAATTTTCTTACCTTAGCAGAAGAATATTTATTTTAATCAATATCAATCTCTACAAATAATTTAGTAATTATAAAAAAGATTCCTAATTATTATAAAAATCGAAATTCATTTTTTTCATGTGAATTAAAGTATAAATTTGATTATTTATTTTTTGATGGTTTACTAATTTTTCTTGCTTTTCTTGCTTTTTTATATTAAAGTTGAGTCTTTTTTTAATATTCTTCTGCTAAGGTAAAGTCTAAACACGCCTTTTACCTACGACTAACCCACTATTTCTGTTGTGTTTTGTCGCATTAGTGTCCCACACCAATCACCAGTCCGGAGATAGAACTATTGACCTGGCTCGAGTAAGTTTTCAACCACGTGTCGGCATTACATTTCCTCATCTCCAAAAAGTAGAATTGCTTTAATTGTGACAATTTGAAAAAAAATTTATAGAAAAAGTTGTAAGGTTGTTAATTGATTGAAGTATAAAATTAATTTGCTAAAAAATAATCACGAGTATTGACATAGAGTAGTAAATGACATAAATTTATTGCTTTAAAAACAATATTGTGTTTTTATTTGTAAAATTGTTGTAAAATGATTTTGAAAATTTCAATTGTATAAAGTATTTGTCTAGTTTTAATTATGTTATTTAAAAAGTGTTACACTATCTTTAATGTAGCGCAATAGTACACTTTTATATGCATTATAAAAAAATCACATTTCAATATTTGTTCTTTAAGATATTGATATGTCAATCAAATTATAAACAACCTGCACAAAATAAAAATCCAATCCATTGTAGCAACCTTTTACTTATGACAATATGTCAAGAACTGATGGTATATACTTACTTTCAGACCATTGGGTGAACCTGAAAGTAAGTAACAAAGGCCATGAAACATCAATAGATGTAAGAATCAAACTATGATTGATATTATGTAAATACGTTTGTGTTGTGTGTGACTTTAATATTTGTTTATTATTATTATTATTACCTATAAGTATCATTATTCTCGTAACATTTATTCATTCATGCATGACTGAGCTTTATATCACTTTTTATGTTTTGCATCTAAGCTTGCGAGAGTTCTATTCTTTTGCATCCTCTGTATATAATTCATTATCCAGTATGTAAATACAATAGACTTACAATGTAGATAGATTTGCTTACAACATCATTAAATACTGATTTAATGAACCATTGTTGATGGAAGATTTTTTTGAAGTCTTATAAAAATCAATCAGCAATGAGATTACTTAATAGTTTATATTGCAATTAAACAGTAAATAGTTCCGTAATTTTTCATCCATGGACAGACATTCAATAATTGTTACTAAATATGAAGTATCTGATATGCCCATTAGTGGTTAGATAAAAGTATATTTTTGTATTTTCTAGTGTTTAATAAGTATTGAAAAGTATATTACAAAATTTTTGAGAATTTGTGCGTTTTTTTAATTCGAAAATTTATTTCATTTATCGCGTATACTGTAGATTGATTAAGTCTATTTGAATCCAAAGAAGTTAATTATTAAATAAATATAATATGAAATAATAATGAAAAAATTTTTTTACACTAAATATGATGAATCGATTTAATAAAAAAAACGTGTCTTACTAATACTTTTATTCTTATTTCATAACGATTTTCTAACGTTAAGAAATTTCTACTAAAAAGCATAGATACTTATTAAACAAAAGTTGACGTAAATAACAAGTTCAATACTTTTTATCAGTAAAATAAAATATCATTATTATTGTAAAGGGATGTGAATAATTCAGTTTATTTAACGAGCATAATTATCTTTGGCCAAAAACTTATTTCTTTTTTAAGGAAATAAATAAATCATATCTATGATTATGAATTGTAGTTGTGTAAGCAAGTTTACGGAATGTATTATCAATGACTTATTTAAACTAAATGTAGAGTCATGCAAATGTACACTAAAAACACATTCCTATTTCAACCATTTACAATACAGCCTGTAAAACATTGTACTTATAAAAGTAGAACAATCTTTCTATGCCAGATTGCAGATCTATTTCAATATACGGGATTCGTAGTGCATGAGACAAAATTCATATACTCGATAAATAACTGGTTAACTTTCGCATCCCATCACGTTCGACTAAAGTTAATCACTAAAATCTCTTTTTATGAACTATAGGTGTTAAGGCTAGAGAGCTGGAAGGAGCGCTGGACGGGCAAAGGCACGGGCCAGACGGTGGCGGTGCGTAGCTGCAGCATCGACACGGACGGCGAGCTGGACGCGGAGCGCGACGCCGATCTCAAGCTTAATCTGGGGTCCGACGGCTCAGCCACCTCCTCGTAAAGCCGCCAATAGTCGTTTCGTGCGGTCTTTCAACGTTTTCCTAGTTTTCTAAGGCGATTTTCCGTTTCCACACAGTACGCTAGTGGTTTGTGTTTGTTTCGCCAATCTCTGAGCTTTTGGAGGGGGAGGGGGGGAAGTGTTTCGAAAAAAACCTTTTCAACGACGTGTCACTCATCGAAAAAAGGCAGTTATTTTGAATACTAAGAAATAAGTGAATGTAAATGAAAGTAATAATGTCTATTTCCATATGCGCATCTGCTTAAAAAAAAATATTTTTAAATAACAAGGGGTCATTGAAAAGGTTCTAGCTTAACACACTCTATGTAGAATCGTAGTAATCAGTTTGTCGACATCCGCTAGTATTTTTTTTCTTGAGTTCTCAAATTCGTGTCAAACGGACGCACGAAACGACCATTCGCGATAGGCAGCTGAAAAATTCTTATTATCGAACGATAAAATACTCTGTGGTCATTAACGAGAAGGAGAGAGAGAGAGGACGGTTTCTTCGGCGGTTCGCTGCGTACGCCGCGCAGAAGAAATGGTTACTTCTTCATTCCATACTATATTGTATATCGAAGTCGCGCGTGCATTTTTCATAATAACATGTAGGGTATAATAGTGCTGAGGAGAGCGACGTGTGTAGTCGAAAGAATTGTCGATCGCGATCTTTGGCAGTTATTGAGATCTGCAGGATTATTTCGACTGGATGTTTAGTCGTTTTATAGATTTCGTAGGCGCTGAATGTTTTTCTTTTTTTAAGCCAAGCACAACGTTTTAAAGGTATCTTAAGTTTTCTCGTGTTTTAGGGAATGAGTGTATTGCATTTTTTTATTGCTAGTATTGTTAAGGTTTAGTTACGGTTTTATATTTTATTTTGTGTTGTAAAATTTATGTTACTTGAGAAAGACAAGTGCTGTGTCTTTGTTTAAATTGGGATATTTTAATAAATGTAATATTTCCGTAGTTTCAGTATAAATGTATACGCTAACTTTAGATGAATAGTAAAGTCATTTTTATGTAAGGTTCCATTAAAAGATGCAAATGAAATAGACATGTTTATATATAGATAGAAAAACGGTTTTTATACTCTTTCACTTTTTTAATCAACGCTCGTGTTAAAATAGCATGGAATAAATAAAAGCCATTATAATCATCTTCTACTTATCACGTCATGAATTTTAATTTTGACGAAAAGTGTTTCTTGAAGTATTTTTGAGAAATAGTTTTCTAAATAAAAATTAAAAATCTTGCAATAAAGATGAAATTTTTGGCTACTAATTTACGGCGATTTTACTAAGATAATGGGAAATAGTCCAATAGACTTTTCAGTGCCCTACGAAACTATATTTGCGATTATGTAGTAAGAGTCGTACTAAGACCTGAGAAATTTTTAGCTAATTTTCACAATACATACATACAAAGCAATTTAACTGTGCGAAGTAAAACATGTCAATTGTATTGAATATAATGAAAAAAAATTGTCACATTATTTATTTACTTTGTTTAATGTCGCTTTCTCGTAGAGAAAGCATTTCATTATAAACGCTTAAAATCTTTAGATTTTAGGTAAATGATAGATTAATTTTGGAGGAAAGCAATTTTTTAAATTTACAACAGTATTTTTCGAAACTAGTAGAGAAGAAAATGAAATAAGTATTTGTAAAATGAATTAATTGAGATTAATTTTTGGTATTCGTTGGTGATTCAAATTGTAGTAAAATAATGAATATAAAAACATAAATTTCGTATTTCTCGTAAATGTAATAATCAAGCTGGAAGATATCTTTCTCAAGTATTTTCAAAGGATGAATTTATATAGGCCGTAACCAGATCGCAAAAGATCTTTGGACATTGTGATAAGTGACTTAAAGTTTTAGACTCTTGATACGAACGGGACGACTAAAAATATTTACTTTTAGAAAATTACACTCATCATAGACTTAATTACCTAGATCGTTAAGTTATCAAAACAACGGCCAATAATGCTTATATGTATATCTTATTTAACAAGAAAAAAGAATTTGTTTATTTATAATTTATATATATTTTATTATCGTTATTCACATATGAATGCAAAACAATTAAAACATTTTAATTACCTCGTGCTATTTTAACGTATAAGATAAAAAAACACAATATACATAAGACAATCGCTGTGACAATTTTTTTTCGAGCGAATTAAACATTATTTTAATCTCTACAACTATTCATGTATTTAAAAAAAATAAAAAAAAAATAGAAATTTTATTTTATTGGCACAAGAAAAAAGAACCATACAAGATAATTTATGACAGAACTTATTTATTGAAAGATCTATGACTTAGCCTCTTACGAATAAACGGAAAAGACGAAAAACTTAGGAAAAAATGTGCATTTCCGAGCAATAGGCAAACGAAACTGTGTGTAATCTTAAAATGAAGGTAGACCGACGATAAGTCTATTATTATTGCGCATTCGTTATGCATATAATGTAGCATTTGTATAACTGCCCGGTGTTAGCCGTGTCTTAAACTCATTCCTTTGGTAGAGTGCAAGCTGCGTGTTTGTAGTTTTTACATCGGTGGTTGAACATATCACGCGCACCGCTTCAATAATTCTTCCGATGACTACGTGTTTTATTATTGTTCTGTCCTTACGTTTGTCCTCATCGTCGAAAGTATGCGAATAGAGCAGATGAAATTTATCCCTTGATTTATTTATTCGATGAATTTTATTTGACGAAAACGGAAATTTCATACGTATTTTTCGTTATAATTTTTATCTATACTTATTTAATTTATCAAAGCTTTGAAATCGTGCAATATCATTGGTGATTTGAAAATTATTATTTATTTGTAATTTGTATATTTTGATTTTTAATGTTTTGTTTTATAATGAAGGGATGAAATTGACTTTGTTATTCTCGCTAGTATTGCACTTTCTAGGAAAAAATAATTAAAAAACAGCGCATGTATTAACGCGGTGACGATTTCTTAACGTATTAATAGCTGTAACACTTATAGCACTGTCGCGTACGACTCTTTGTAAGTATAAACCTTTAGCGGATTATTCGAGAACGTTCTGAGATCCTTGCGTTTGCAATAAATTTTGCGGTGATTCTTTATACGATTTTAATCAGACTCCAAATGAATGAACTTACATCGACGCATATATGATTTTTTTTTTAAATGAATTGTACATTTCCAAGGAAATTGATGTGGCTGCATAGCACCGCAAAATATTTCTTCTAATGTGTTTCAGAGCGTTTATGAGAATATGCATTGTTGTTTAATTTAATCGAGGCGTTTTCCGTCTGTGGAAACAAAAAAAAATGTCATTTTATGATACAATTGTCAATGAAAGATGCGATATGAAACAAAACTATGTCGGCTTGTTAATTATTTATATGTTACCCCTTGACTAATCGTTATCTAAACTGTTTGAATTTATCCTTCACGATTACGTAGTATCCAAGAATATTATTATTTGTTATTTTATACTTAAATTTTATCTAAAATTAACGTAATTTTTAAAATGAACTTCTAATCGGATGTTATATTTGTATCGTAATATTCTACAACGAAACGCTCGACTTTGCAACATATTTATTCGTAACCTAGCCACGCACCATTCAAGTAAAGAAGAAGGCACAAACGTATCCATTCTGCAAAAAAAAGGGGACATCGTTAAACGACAAAATCGATCGACGTGTGTGTCTCTATGGCTTTTCTTTCCGGTCGAGCGATAAACGGCGGCGTGCGCTCGCTAATTGGGTTTGGTCATCGCGCGGGTAGCCACTGCAGCCGGGAGGAGAAGATGTATGTGCAGCGTTGCCGCTCCTCGGCGCGGCGCGATGTATTCCAGAAACATGAAGGGAATCTCTTGTCTTCCCACTAGCTTTATTGCCTGATAAAATACGAGGACGACTTTTATGGTCGGCTTGTGTATAGAGAGAGTCTCTGCAGTTTTTCGCCGATACTTGGCGGCTTTATCGGCTACTTATTTCAGAAACGTTGACTTCTCGTGGAAGTTTAACATTTTCAATTTATTACTTCTCAAAGATTTACGCTTTAAATTAAATAATAATAATATTTTTTTATTATCCCATATTTTTTTAATTTATTTTTTTTTTTTATAAATTTTTGTGGAACTCTGGGAAATGTGGGAGATGAAGTACAAAATAACGATTTTTTAAAAAAGATTTGTCTCGTACAAGCTCCTTAAAACTACTGAGTGAGTTGTAGCTTCCTGAAGTGTGCTTCGCTTTTGAAACTCACGCTGTGAATAGCTTAATAGTTCAACGGCCTTAAATATGAATGCGCAGAGAAAATGGTACGTAGCTACATAAGTTATTACAATATACTTACAACTTGTATAAAAATTTTATTTAGAAACTTGTTATATTATTAGCATTCTGTTACAGCAAAAAGTTTATTAAGCATTGAAATAATTTTGTAAAATAATTTTTCATTTGGTACATAATGTTTTATTACGTTTTAAAATTATAATCAATTTAATTTTTCATATAATTTTTAATTCAACATGAAGTTTTATAATCTAAATCCATGGCTGGAAATTTTCAAAATTCGAATAGATTAAAAAGGGATAGTACGTGAGGTAACTTAGATTTGAAGTCTTCCGGGTCTACGATTCTTCCTCGATACTCAAATCACGTAAGGTAATAAAGCGGATGGCCATACTTAAAGTACAGGAAGAGCATGAAAAAGTTTTCTTAAAGAAAACTTACTTCTTTTAATATCACTCCGGGAGCAGATTAATATCGTATAAATATATGATGCATCAGTGATCAATGTAAAATGTTTTACTAAAAATATAACGTAAAAACTGCAATATTTGACAACGAAAGAAAAAACTAATAATAGGCAATTTGTGGCACCCTATGACATTCGACGAACGCATATGGTTTTTCAAAATAGAAATTCGTATATCAAATGTTTTTAAATTTTCATGAATATCGCAAGAGTAGAGAGCCACGGTGGCTCAGCGGTAGCGCGTCGGACTCGTACCATAAAGGTCTCGGGGTTCGATTCCCGTTCCCGTGAAAAAGCCGGCACCACTGAAACACGAATTTTTCATGTGCTTACTTTCACCGTGGT
>JAYJLV010000046.1:19023808-19038722 GCA_036873485.1 Torymus texanus
AGAGAGAGAGAGAGAGAGAGAGAGAGAGAGAGAGAGAGAGAGAGAGAGAGAGAGAGAGAGAGATAGAGAGAGAGAGAAGGGAACGCGTAATTTACGAGGCTGGGTGTACGCGGTGTAGAGAAAGAGAGATGATTTGTGATCTAATTGTCGACGAAGAAGGAACAAGGGTTTCGGTCCCAGCTCCAAAAGACGATTGTTTGAACAATGAGGTACACTGCCTCCGTGCGTTCCCTTACTCGTTTCTCGGTGCGTGCTCGCGAACTTTTATGGAGAGATTCTTAAAGCGCGCGGAGTTATGGGCAATTTTTCAGATTTCGGTATACCAAGAAATTCGTTAGCGAAAATATCAGTGGCGGGTATCTTTCTAGCTGTTTTTTAAGAAAAATTAGGCTGAATAATGGTAGGTTTAAGAAAGCGCGCTGTGCGTTATCGAGGTAGATGAATGAAGCCAGTGTGCGTGAATAGGCGTATAGTATATTATAGATAAATTATACGAAGAGTGCGGGGTTTTACGATTTAGTAATTAGAGTTACAAGGTCCTGATGACGGGAGATGAGCTGTTAATCATTCTAATGAACGCCTGAGACTTTTTTTTTATTAATTAATATACGCAGTGTTTGCGTTATATTTGCACCGAATGAAAAAACTTGTCTGTATTTCCCTGAAGTCGTTGCGTTTCAATTTATTTGTAGCATTAAATTAGCGCTTTCGCTTAAAATAAAGATTTATTCCGTCTTTTATAATACATAAAACTATTTTAATATAAATAAGTTATCTAATAAAATGATTCCCAGAATTCTGTGTTACAAGTACAGCAGTCGAGCGTATACCATTATACCATTTCCTAAATTCATGTCCCATTTGTGATATTATTTATCTAACCTAATCTTATTCCTATCTCTCTCTCTTACAGAACATCGACCACAAGATGAAATTCCGCTCGAAGAAGGGCCAGCTTCCGTTCATCGAGTTGAACGGTGAGGAGATCGCTGACAGCGCGATTATTCTGCGCGAGCTTGGAGTCAAGTACAACAAGGACATTGACGCCTGCTTGAGCACCGAGCAGAAGTCCGTCTCGCATGCGACGATCTCGATGATTGAGAACCACCTTGTGTGGGTGGTTGCCTGCTGGCGTACCAAGAATCTCGATCAGATGCTCAAGGGATACAAGGTCAATTTGCAGCATGCCCTCGGCACGCGCATACCCAATGGCATTCTCAACTTCTTCTTCAAATTTACGTTCGGACGCAAGGTGAGACTAATCACGGGGGTTTAGCTACGGTAAAACTGCTAGGTCGCCCTGTATGTGTGTGTCTTTCTGTGTGTGTGCGCACGTGGTTGCGGTATAAGAGCACCTTATATATATACGCAGCCGCTGCCATTTCACACGCACACGCATACACACACACACACACATACATCTCGCACCAGCTGTTTTTTCAGTTTGCTCATTTGTCGTTTGACGTTTGGTTGTCTCCTTGGTTTATTGTTTTTTGGTTGATTTCTTACTATCTTTTTTGGTTATTCTTAGTTCATTTGTGCTCGTGTGCGAGTCCGGTTGGGTTGCCGAATATATATTGGAGGTGATGTTCTTATTGGGTGATGAGAGATGAAAGAGGGTTATAAGTTTCGAACGGGACGCTTTTGGCGGTTTCTGGAGTGCAGTAGTTTGTAGAGATTGTATAGATGCTGCTGAAAGTGTCCCGTGGAAACGCCCAAAACGGGGGGTGTGAAAGGACCTGGAAGAGGTCTACATTACCGACGTCGTACGCCTGGCAGGGTAAAAGAGTCCTGTTGTTACCAACAAAATTGGTAGGTTAGTTTTTTTTTCAATTATTTTTCTATAAAATGAAAAGATCTTTAAATGTGCTAGAATAAATTTAAATATTTTGTTTTAATATTATTCATAGATTCTGTGGATTATTAACTTGAAATTTAAATTGTTTAAAGTCTGTGTAATTAGCTCGGGTGGTAAGGCGACGTTGGAATGATAGATTTCTTTCGAAAAATTTCACACCGTCAATGACAAGAAATTGAAAAACAATTACATGTATAGCAAGTTCAGAACAGTGTTTAATTGGACAAAATGAGAAATCAGTTTTCGAAATTCATTAAGAAAATTTTAAAGAACATGTGGGCATTCGGCATCCACTTGACTTCATTTCGATTTTATTCATTTTGGAATTATGATTTTTAGTAATATTTAGTGCACAGATTTTGATGAAAGAATGTATTGATATAATGTATTTGTAGCACGCAAAAAAAGAATATGTTTTACACAATTTATGAATTTTAAATTTACAACATTAAACTTTGTACAAAAACACGAAATTTAATGGATCAAAATTTAGAATTTTTCATTTGAATTTTAGCATTTTAAATTATTATTGTATACTATATAAGATGCAGAGGACGTAAGTATATCTATTAAAAAGAATTACAAACGATTATATCAACACGTTCGATTGTCTGTGCACTCACGACATTAGTTCATCTAGAAACTTAGACTTAGTCCACGCTCGTTGACTGTAGCATGAGATGTTTTTCTATAGAGTTTAGAACTTGCTAGCTGGACAACTACACACACCCACATATACGTGTGTGTGTGTGTATATATATATATATATATATATATATATATATCAGATACCACGTAACGACCACTTTATGTAACGAATGTACACCAACAACAAGCATGCAAACACTATATATTACTCAAAAACAAGAGAATATAAAAAAACGAAATCATCACTCCTCGCAGTAAGTGTATTGTCTCTAATATCTCGACAATCCTACCTCACTTTTAACGAGTCTCTCACTCTGTCTTTTCGCCTTTCTCACAATCTCCGCCAACGAGTTGTCAACGAACATGTGCGTATTCTTGACGCGGCCACGTTGCGACGTTAGATTGTGCGAGAGAGATGGAGAAAGCGAAAGATAGAGAGAAGAAAGGAAGAAAGAGAGAGGAAGGAAGGAGAGAGCCAGGCGTCGGTCGACCGATGACCGACACCTTGTGTGTACATGTGTAAGCCCAGTCGAGAATGAGGTGAGTTGGTCATTTGTAGTGAGGATTAGTTGGATTGGTTCCAGGGCGCGAGAAAGGTGAAGGCCCAGGGCATGGGTGTCTACACGGCTGAGGAGGTGCTCCAGTTCGGTTGCGATGACCTCAAGGTGCTTTGCGACATGCTCGCTGACAAGCCGTTCTTCTTCGGTGACGAGCCTACCCTTGTGAGTATACCCATTGTTTTTTCTTTTTTCTATTTAGAGTGTAAGTGATGAAAAGATGAAGAGGTCATTTCAGTCTGGTACTTTTAATGAAATGTGAAATATAAAATTTAGAGTCTATTTGAAAACTTAATTTTATGATATGAATAAAAAAGATTCATTTCTTTTCATACGTATAAATGTATTCATGAGGTCAACAAAATAATATCTTTAATATGTTTTTATGTTTATAATAAATAAGCTCAAATGGAAAATGATTAAATTTGGAGAACGATTGATAAGTTCATAAAACGTCTTTTTACTCGGCGTTAAAAATATAACATTTTTCGTTTGAATAAATATTTATTCTTTAATAAATCACCAGAAAAACGTTTATTTAATCAGAAAAGTAGAAAAAGGCTCAACTTACCAGCAATATTTTCTTATTTAAAAGGAAAAACAGCACTAGCGTTTTAATTTAGAATTTAATGTTCTATTTGAAAGCTGAACAAAATTGAATCCACGTCAAAACTTCAACATACTCTTTAAAAATTGTAAAATGCACATTTCATGCTGAATACCCTTTTCATCAAGTATTGATTTTCGTGTCTACGGGTTTTAAAATGCGCTGCACGTACTTCATTAGCGTACACTTTCATCTCAGTTAAATTGATAATTGCAGAAATTTTTAACGAGATTTCACGCTCAATTCTTCTTCATATTCTTTACTTTTATTTTCAAAGCAGCTTATTTAATTAGTTTTAATAAAAAGTACAACGTTGAAATAAAAGAAATTTTAAAAAGAAATTTCATCGATTCCAGTTAATACCAATTTTACGATCTTTACTCTGATGCAAATGAATAATACAGTTTACTAATGTATTTCTTGAAATTTCCAGCTCGATGTTGTCTCGTTCGCTAATCTGGCTCAGATCCTGTACATTGACAAGGAGATCCCGTTCGCTCTACGCGACTACATGCAGGAGAACTGCCCGAACCTGGTGGGCCACTGCTCGCGGATGAAGGAACGTTGCTTCCCCGATTGGGACGAGATCTGCGAGACCCTCGACATGAACACGCACTTGCCCAAGCCCGAGTCGACGGAGGAGAAGGAGGGCAAGGAGGCCGAGGCGAAGGAGAGCAAGGAGTCCAAGGAGGAGAAGGAGGGCGACAAGGAGAAGGCCGACAAGGAGGAGAAGGATGTCGAGAAGGACAAGGAGGTAGACGAGAACAAGGAGAAGGAGAAGGAGGGCAAATAAGCTCAGCGCTCAATCACTATCACCAGCAGCAGATGCAACAGAAGCAACACACGCGAGTGAACCTTTGGGAGAGGCGCTTTGGATGATGATGATGATATTTGTGTAACGGAGGAGAGAGAGATTTTAAAAGAGACAGATTACGATATGTATGATGATTATGAGATGAGAAAGTTCGAGAGGAGAGAGAGAGCGAGAAATTATTATATTATTGTCGAATTAGTGTAGTACACACATACACACACATTCACACATAAGCAAGTTGGACTTTTTATACTTGGAATATATATTACATGGATGCTCTCTAATTAATCTTAAGGATTGAGGAGAGAAGAAAAGCCCATGCACATGTGCGTTCTTCTTTCTTTTCTTTTACTTTTCGCTCTTTTTACCCTGTTTTTTAACCTTTCGACGAGAGATGAATTGTATGAAAAATAAAAATTGATTTATTGTAAGCAGAAGGGGGAGAAGGAGCTTGAGTGTGTGTTAGATAGACGACCTCCTTCTTCACCCTTTTGCCTTTCCCTCTATTTTTGTGTTTTATTATTTTTATTTGTACTATTGTAAGTTTCTTTGTTTGCAATTCTTCTTTTTTTATATTGTCACGTATGGTTAACGATTATTATTATGTATGTGTAATGTAATAACAAACAAACAAAAAAGAAACACTCACGCGCGTCAAGCAGCAGCAGTATTTTGCGAGGAAAAAAGAAAGAGTTGTAACGAATTTCCGGTCTCTCCCTCTGACGGATTTTATTCGAGATTTCTTCTTTTTTTTATCTCTCATTTTTTAATTAAGTCACTAGTAAGCCATAGTGTGTATACCGCAATATTATCGAATGCAATAGCCTGTCGTTTATCGTGGACGAAACGGGAGAATTCGCAATTTGCAATGTGAAAAACTGTGAGGACAGAGGTGAGGCAGGGAGAGGCATCACACAATTTTTCCATGATTTTTTCCATTTTACGTGTACACACATACGCCGTTTTTCGAGATTTTACGAACTTTTCTAAAAGTAAATACATTAGTCACAACCGGCGTATTTTTCGCGAAAAAGAAAATAACGAAGTTACCAGACGACGAATCTTTTATATTGTACATGATGATAAAAAAAAGTATAATCGCGTTCGTGACCACGTTTTTTTGTACGAAATATTGAGAAAAATATTATCCATTTACACAAAAAGTAAGATGAATTTCATGTAATAAAACTTTTTAGAGAAAAATAAAGTATGCGAATCGCTCTTTTTACGAAGTTTTCAAACCCTCCGGTGCGTCTGATTTTTTCATTAACACGAATAAGAAAAAAAGTAACGAAAAGAATCCAGAGAAAGCCAGGAAACATTGTAGAATGCAAGAAAGATTTAAATATGCTATTGTATTGTAGATTAAGGGGACGAGGAAGTCCCTCGGCTCACGACTGACTGATATAAAAAAATGTGCCCGTGCTCGGGCGCGTTCCGCAGTCGCAGCGTGTGCACGTGTCGAGGCTTCTCCCGTGCTTGTGTGAAGCTTTGTGATGCGAGAGCTGACCGCTCGTCAATCTCGGTGACTCTTTGTAAAATCGTCCCTACCATTGTTTACGCATCCATAAACGACGGTAGCTGGACGGCATTTCACTGCGTCGGCGAGGCGACGGCACTCTCGTTTTTAGTATAAATGCCCACTTTGCAGCTTGATTCGTTTGATTTACCGGAGACGGCTATATAATAAAAGAAAACACGCTGCGACGAGCTGGAAAATGAATGACGCGCACGCGTGCGCGGCCGCCGTATAGAATTCTTAAATGAAATAAAAACACACACGATGGATAAACGAAAGTGTAATCTATCTAAAACGCCAGACGTCACGCTCAGTCGTCAGCGCAAAAAGGGGGGACTTTTGCATCGCCTTGCGACGACGCCGCTCACGGGCGAAACTCGTGCGCTCGCGCGCGTCTCTCGCCCTATGCCACTCCGTGTACAACCGCCCGCCGTGCGAGGGCTGGCCGCTATAGAGGATTGTGTGTATGTGTCCCGTTCCAAGGGAGAAAGGCCGTGTAGAAAAGAGTCAGAGTCAAGAACCATCCGTCATCATCATCCCTCCCCTGTCCTTTTTCCCCTGGAACGGAGAAAGTGAGAGAGAAAGAAAGAGCCGCCCTCGCGCGGCGATAACAGATAGACGGAGAGAGCGAGGGAGAGGCGCGCGCACGCGGGGCGAGGCCGAGCCGGGCGGCGTCGGATTTTAATTGTCAAATCGACGACGCTCGTTGTTCATATTGCATTGGCGCTTAAACTCATTATTATAAATGTAAACACATGAGATACACGCATACACACGTATACACAGACACCTACACACACGCATACACGCGGCTCGAAGCCATCTTCTCATTCTCGTAGCCGAATAACAAGTGCAAAAAGTATAAAAAAAAATATAAGTGAACAAGTGTATGAGAAACAAATTCATTCCCGTCTTTTTGTATCTTTATAGTCCTTTTTTTACGTCTTTTTTTACACGAATCTGACAAGCGTCGTCGGCCGTGCGTGCGACGTCGACGAAAAAAATATTATTAATTATAATTATTACATTTATTTGTATATTATAGAAATACGTCATATTGTATGTTTGTATGTGCATTATGTACAGGCGAAGGTAGCGCCCATTGACAAAAAAGTCTAAGAACACGCGATGAAGTGGCGAAAAGAATATTTGAAGATTATTCAACAGTAAATAGAAAAAAGCGAAATACAAAAAGCTATGCACATTTGTAAGATGTATTCAATTGAAAAGCGATTTATGAATGATAAACAATAAATGAAATAAAAAAAAACACAATCCAGCTCTCACATGTATCTCACAAAACACACAAGTACACACAATTATATATATATATATATAGGTAATGAAAAAAAAAAGAGAAAACGTAGTCGCGAAGTTCGAGATTCGCGCGCCCAGTACTGACGATTTTTAATATCAAAGTATATGTGTCGTAAAAAAGTAACCTTTTGGCTGATTGGATGGAGAAAAATTCGAGTTCGCTGATGAATGACATTCGTCGTAGTGGATGTGTGACAACCTTAAAAATGATGAAAAAAAGTAATGATATTATACAAAGTGTCTTTCACGCATCGAATAGCTTAAACGACGTTTGATACGCGACGCGTTTCGATTATCTCATTTTTTTTCCTTTCGTCATTTGAATTGTCGATTATTAAATTGATTGTAATTTTGTCGGTGAAGACGAGAAAAAAAATATCGCTGGGGAATTGAGTGTAAGTCACTTCTTTGTTTTCTCAAACTCGCGCGAATGGACACACTTATTGTATCTAAGCAGCTTAAACGATAATTATTAAACGAGATGGAGACAAGAAGTGGAATAGGATGAAAAAAAAATAAATAAATAAATGAAATCCATGCAAAAATAAAAACTCTAGGGATTGTGTAGAAATGTGAAAGCAGTTGTTGTTCGCCCGGGATGGAAGGCGCGGCTTGATTTTCGCGATTAGAACGAATATTGTTGCACCACCGATTAAATAAATAGGGATAAATAAGTGAGTGAAGGTGAGAAAAGCACAGCCGCGTCGGGCACATTCGGCGAAGAAGTGAATAAACTGCGGAGAGAGTAAAGCACAGAGTAGGTAGGCACCACCCATACAGTAAGGCAAAATCTTGTAAGAGTAATATTAATGACAATTATATATAATATAAATATATATAAAAAAAATTATAAAATACGACTGCTCGTTTTATGCTCGGCGCTATACATTATTTCATTGTCATTATTATATCAGCATTTATTAATGAATATACATACGGACGAATAAAATGTGTTTATAAATAAAAAATAAGCCGATTCGTTTTGCATTTCATGCCTACCTTTGCTTATTCTCTTTTATTTTTTATTTTATTATTGGTGCCTTTAATTATCAAGATCATTTTAATGATGATATTAATCAAATTTGTTTTAAAGAAAATTTTAATGTTTTTACATTTCAAGAGACTTTAACAATTTACTAGAAATATTACAATTTTATTTTGTTAATGCAATTGTTAAAACTTATGTAGTTACCGTTTGTATAACAGTAGGAAATCAGTAATGCTTAAAGTTTTCAAAAGTACTTTGAAATACTATTTCACGGGAATCTAAATATTAAGCATTTTCCACTTACGAGTATAATTATAAAACATATACTTACCGCATGTAAAGTATTAATGCTTCTCGCGCAAAACATTACAATTAAGTTTATGTAATATTATTTATTTTTATTGCAATTATGTTTTCAGAATACTTAATCCATCAGCAGTTTTTAATTATGACTGAGATTAAAAAATCTTGTACTTCTTAGAATGCCATATATTTGATATAAGAATAGAAAAAAATTGATTTCAAAGTAAATATTTCTTTTATAAAGTATATTAATTTAAAAGATTTTTATTTTTTTTATAATACGTAAAAATATATTTTAAAAAAATTTTATCTTTAAAACCAGGATAATGTAAGGAGCAGAAGAAATGGTAAATATCCTAATAAAAACGCAGAATGTGAACTTTAATAATATACGTATATATTACTTACAGTTTAAGTTACAGAGGAATGAACGTTTTTTTACCTTATTATTGTTTAAGTCGCTTTGCACCTCTGGACTTATTCTCTCTTTGGCATAAAGTCGGTCTATTATCCTTAAACAAAGTAATTTTTGGATCGGACGCAGTTCTTTCTCTTTTCCTTATAACTTCGCGATGAGTACAATCAATGAAAATTAAGACGTGTGTAGCTTTCACAGCACTGTAAAAGAGATTTTTTTTTTTTAAAAACAAACAATAGCAAAATTTTTTAGCTTCTTTTAAAAATGACTTAATTTTCGTCGTAAATAAATATCGTTGATACGGGTAACGTCATATATATATATACACACACAAGTTTTGTCAATTAGTTCTCATATCTTAACGTTCTCCTGAATATTCGTATATATACAATAATCCTTCAAACGTTGTATAAATATAATTGTTCATATATATTTATTTATATTGTATGTGCATAAATTTTATATCCTCGCCACGCCTCGCTTATAAAATGGACCCCAACAATATGGAGCATGTAAATGTGCTAAAACCTACGATTTTATTTTCCGCCACCAATCACCTTCGCTCCCCTTTTCTCTTCGTACATATCATGCGAATAAATTATACACGTTTGCTTGTATGTGTGTGTGTGTGTGTTTGTGATGTGACAAAAATATTGCGCGAATCGTAATAATAATCGTCGTCGTCAAAGAATAATTTCTCGGTTTGGGCTCAATAAAAGCGCTAAAGTCTTTCGAAAATGATTGTATCATCTTGTATCTCCGTCATTTCACATCTCCGCGTTAAAAAAATACATTATTCGTTCATATTTGTTTTCTTTTGTTCGTCCATAAAAAGCGAAGAGCTTCTTCGTCGTTTAGTTTATCGTGAGAAACGAGTGTATCGCTATTAATTCAATCGTATAGTGAAGCTAAGTAGAATAATTATAATTAATTATTTTTGCCACCCAGCTGCAGTTGCTAAACTAAACTAAAAGATCGTTGCGCCTGCTCTGCTTTGATTTTGTCGCGGTACTTTTTTTTCTTCTACTTTTCTATGCTGAGCTACGGTTTCGTTTTTTTTCTTTTATCAATTTCATGATCGTTAGTGCCTTAGTAAGATTGCTACTTGAAAGTCTATCGAGTCGTATATTTACTTTTAGTTAGAAAAAAATTATTGTATAATGTATATTATTATCGTTTAATATGATTTGAAACCGTTTCAAAAATTTTGTTAACTCTCTTCAGTTGTGAAATCAACAATGTTTTTACAAGGGTTTCAATAATTATACGATTAATGTACTTTATTTTGTGATTGTGACATGTTTCGATGACGAAAGTCGAAAATATCTTATTAATGATTATTCATCGTATCAAATTTTAACTGAAATGATTACTAGAAAAATAATTAATTCAACGAAAAAAATTAATAAATGTATTGTCAAATATAAATAAGAGATACGTATAATCTTGTTGCAGTTTTTCAAATTATGAACAAAGAAATATAAAAATAAAGCATTATTAACATTTTTGTATCATATATTGAAATAATAAGTATTTAAAATATAGCAATTCACTCAGAAATTCGATACAAAGAATAATTCACGATAACTTACATGGCGATGAATTTTGATTCTCATAAGAACAGTTACAAAGAGGGTATTAGTAAGTCGTACACTCGTCGATCCAAAAATCACCCTCTGGTCGCTATAGGGGCGATAGTTTATTACAAGTGTGTAAGTTCTTTTTTTTTGACGTTTCATTGTTTTTCTTGCTTAATTTATCCTAGGGTCGTAAAAGTCGCTACTTACGATAGAGATATGTTTAATAGGTATTTTTAGCCACCGCTACCTCGACAAAAGAACAATTAGTCAAGATTAATGTAACCAAAGACGTAAAATAAAGAAACAATTGTCAGCTTACTTATTTGCTCTCCTTCTTTCTTATTGATGCACTTTTTCACTTTTCTCTCTACAAGAGAACCTGCGATACCTGAACATTAAAACTCGAAATTGATAAATGTATCTAAAAACTAGGCTTTTACGAAGCTCAAGAAGGTTTATAAATAAAGTCGTCTAGGCAGGCAGACTACGATTACCAGCGCCAGCTTGATTAATTTTTAAGACGTTACATTTGATTTGACTCATACTTTGTTAATTCTTATTTTTATACTTTAATGCGGTAAGAAGTACACGGCGATCGATTGAATGAGACGTCGAAATTTCGAAAAGGTTTCTTTTTTGTTAATGCGGTGAAGATCATTTAGGTATTGATCAGGTTTTTCTTTGTCACAGCTAATACTGATTTATTATACTTTACTATGTAATGAATTTTAAGTTACTAGATCGAACGTTTTTGACTGTCCGAAGTGACGCACTTTGACTTTTATATAGTTATAAAGAGTCAAGTAAAAACAGTGAGACTGAATAATTATTAAACATAATTTTTTTAAAGAAGTTTTCATACAAAAAAATTAGATTTAAGGAGGTGTGAAACCTAAAGATACTACTTTATTGAAATCACTTTTATAGAATATGCTTGAGGTTAACATTTGTTTTATTCAGAGATCTTTTGGGAGCTATTTCAAATATAATAAATATGACACAGTGAATAGTATATTATGCAACATATGCATAAAATTCGATTTTACACACGCGTAGCACTCGTGCACGCGATAACCACAAGTGGGTAAATCGTGTACACACGAGTTGCATACGATATTTTTTAACATGCGTTTCACTGATATTAAATATTTATCTTTCTCACACTGTATAGTAATAAGCCATTTTACGCACTCATATAGGTGTGTAAAAACATATTTTACACACACTGTGTCAAAAATTAGTTTTTAAAATACTCATTACCTATATTAAAAAGGAACGATATCAATAAGGTAGAATACATTCAGATTTTCCACATCTCCTTAAACACCATTTAGTAGTACAACTGTGCATGCCTTACGCATAGTAATATATACTTATATATTGGCCTTAAAAAATTATATCTTACAAAGTTATACAGTTCAATTTTCCTAACGTTACACCCTAGGTCGGTATCTCACATCGACAAGATGGTATATACCCTTTGAACGAGAAATTGAAATGGTATACGCGAAATTCAACCGAATCGTAAAATCATATCCACACATTTCTCAAAATTTTATGAATCGATCTATGAGTATACAATCTCTCTGCTCGCTCAACAAATCCAATGCGGATCAACGTAATTTTCTTTTTTCTTATCTCGAGTTCAACGGTTTTTTTAACGCTTTCTTAAATTCGATTACCTAACCGTTTCAATCTCGACTGAGGTATTTTCCTCGTTAGAAACAACGTTCGTATGAAGGCCACTGATTAAACTTTTTTTTATCCCTTGCCCTGCCAACTACGCCAAGATTATATGTGTATATATAAATCGCCAAAGCGCCGGATAAGTTTAATTACTTAAAAACTGACTTTTCCTCGCGTCAATTGATTATTGACAACGAATCTTTGTCAAGTACAAAGTAATCAAAGCTATCTAACAATGAAAACTGCTCACGATTTTCTATACTCTACAATCGGATTTCATCGAGAATGAGAATCCTACTCGATCTTTTTAAATTTCTTAAAGATCTAATGCAAAAATTACGTTATACTTTCTTTCTCATAAGGTTTAAATCCACTCGCGGCGTTCGCACCCGATTACCCGCACGTCCGCTATCTCCATAATACAGAGTAAAAGAAGAATTAAAGCTTTTTTTATGCAATATGGACGAAGTTCTGAAGCGAGTACTTCAATTGTTATTACCTCTCCCAACGCTCGGAGCGAGAATTATTATTCACCTCCCACGCGAAAGTCTTACGATTACGAGAATTTGTTTGAATGTGTGAGTTAGGAATTGCATTGCTGAATTTTACGCGAAATGAGCGCAGCTCCGAGCGTTTCGAAGACTATGTAATAGTACAGCGTTTTTATTATGATTCTGCTTGTGACTTATGTACGTACGTTTTTTTTTAAATATGGCTTATGACTATGATGGTGCGCTTGTTTCATTATTACACGCGTGTAAAAGAGCATCTATACCGCGCACGCAGTTCTCCGATCGCTTCCGAGACGCGAAAGTGCAGGTACGTATAATTAGTTTATTTATATATATATATATATCCTATTACAATTACAAAGTATAACGTCTCGAGTTATGATAAATTATAATAACAGTATACACGGTGCGTGAAAAATAAGCACAAATTGTAAGATTTTAACGAAATGATGAAAAACAACAACAACAACGACATCCTATCACAGATGAAAATCGGCGTCCCTCCAACGATCGAAGAACGAACTTTTTATGCACCGCGCGTATATGTATAATACGGTACACTTATTTGCTTAAACATCGTTACGATTAAAGTATACAGGTACATCGTGAAATATTCCTCATCTCCTCGGAACGTCCGTGTGTATATATAGATATAAGTATATAGCCGTTCGAACTGCAGTCACTTTGCTGACATGATCTTCGACTCGAAAATATACGCGCGCACATATATATATACAGGCGCGATCATTTTGTTTTTCGTTATATGCCTTTGTATGGTTTCTCTGTTTCATTTTTTTTTTATCAACGAAGGGGTTTTTTTCTATGTACATCGAGTGAAGGCGCATGATGGATTTGTGGTTTGTTGACGACACAATATAAGTCTCACGATGAAATGTTTCGGAATGCGTAGGTGTATATGTGTGTACAGTATATGCATGTTGCGCATAGGGATAATAATATATCCATTTTCTCCCGACTGAGTCTCCGCTCGACACATCACATATTAGAAAAAAGTCGTTCTCTCGTTCATCTCAGGTCACATATACATATATGTAAGTATATGTGTATAGTATAATAATAATAATACGCGTCTGTTCGCTTAAAATCTAGGAGCATTAAAATTGCTTTATGGAGTTGGCACTAGGAAGCTTTCGGCTAAATTTCATTTTTCTTTTCTTCGTATATACAATATAATGTACTCGTAGAAGCGGTAAATAATAAAATCAGTATATAGTATTTTTACCATATCGTCGCTAAAAACAGGAATTTCGCTTTTGCTAGTACTGTAGGGTTATTAAGTAGGATGCAAAAAGGTGTACGCTTTGATGAGTATGCCCGAACATCGTCGTTTCGATTGCATCGTTATTATATAAAATTAAATATTGTTAGAAGATGGTAAAAAAACCTTTTACTTTTTGCTAAAGTACAAAAAATTTCATCAATTTTTCAAAAACTCATGGAAATAGACATCAGCCAATCGTTCCAGAATCACAATATAATTCGTGATGCTTTGAACAGTTTTCTCTCTTTTATAATTAATAACCATAACAACCGAAACAAAATCTATTCGAACGGACCCTCAAAGCCACAATAATTCTTCACGACTTCCCCGTCGTACATCTACAGGTATACATACACATCGTGGTTCTTATTCTCTCTCGCTCTCTATGTAGGGAGTATATACGAATTAGTCATCGACGAATGAGACGCTATATATATATACATACATGTATTCAGGACAATACACGCGCGCGTCGCTCGAATCAAGTGCCAAAGGGGTCACAGAGAGGAAAGAGGGAATCAGGGGAGGGACACAACTTGGAGCGTTTCTCAATACATATTTCTCGTATATAACTCTAAGTCTCTGGCTCGGTACTCGATCACATCCTGGTCTCGGTTGTTTTTTTTTTATTCGCCGTCCAAACGCACTCGACGACTCGCGGATCGCTCAGTGTGTCAGTATATAGGTACTTTAGTTTTTGCAGGCTGCTGGCAGCGATCGGACTTTTTAGCGATCCGCGAGTTTATTTTGTGTGTGTGTGTGTGTGTGTATATATATATATATATATATATATGTGTGTGTGTGTGTGTGTGTGTGTGTGTGTGT